>OY978525.1:73807627-73955127 GCA_963854835.1 Megamerina dolium
CTATTAGTTATCCGCCCTGTGCAGTGTGTGCGCTGTGTGTGCAGTGGTTGGCCAAATAATTGAATTAGAGGCGTAACCAAGTGACTGTGTCGCTACTGTAGTATTGTGTGCGAATATATGAAAAAGTGTGTATGCGACTTGTTATTGGTGGTACAATACGCTGAGTTTAGCGTTACGAACAGTAACAAACGAACACAACAGTGGATCAATTTTAAAAGTTATTTGAAAATGGTTTAACGTTTAGCTTGATGTTTATTTTGCCCTTGGAAAACGGCTATTCGCTTCACTGTATTGTACAAGTGCATTCATTTATCGATGTATTTTTCAAAAAAAGCGTCAAATATACTAACGAAGAGGAAGTCGGCAACGCTTTGCTATAGCATATCCGTAACTGTTTCACCCACGTTCCGGCCAATCGCAATAGCAAGAGATACGTGAACCACGCCGCTTCATGCACTATATCATGGCTATGGTTTGCCGAATATGCTATACCAGTAACCCACCCGGAGCACCGACCACTGTCAAACGATAAATGGGAGCCTGTTTGACGCGAGCACCACTCTATGGTTTAATTGAAATCATGAATAGGGTGGTGCCCTTACAAAGCGATTCAATTGAACGCATTTTCTGTTCGTACATTGTATGTGCAAGCGAGTGCGACTCAGAGATAACATTCGGGAAGGAGTGAATAGAAAAAATATTAATTAAATGTTCAAATCATTTAATCGCGATAAGCGCTAGCAAAAATGAAAGTGAAAATACAATGCTCCATTCTATTATTCATTCAATTGGTGCTATGGTTGTTGTCCATTCAATGAAGCAACATTTTTAAAGTCATTTTGATTCATGCTTCCGGTGCATACTCCTATATTTAACAAGAATGCATCTGCATGCATATAAGTAAATATATTGTCAAATAAAGACTAGAAAAGAATGTAATATTCGATATCATGCGTATTAGCGGCCATTATGAAAAAGGAAATTACGATTGTACTTGAATAAATAAATTTCATACATACCTTCCTTTGAAAGTCACGAAAGAACTGATTGATATTTTAACTTATTATATTAATTTTGGTCAGATATTTGTAACCACTTGAAGGAAGATCCGGAGACGTATGCACATATGTATGCAACAATTAATATTAATTAATATTAATTAAAAATCTATCTATCTATGTGCTACAACTCTATCTATCTACCTATGTGCTACAACTCTATCTATCTATCTATGTGCTACAACTCTGAATATACTTATAAGGTAAACTTTTTTAGTTGCAATCTAAGTATTCATCACATGAACTCGCATATGCTGCCCAAATGAAGTTGAGGGTTTATGGATAGAAAATAGATGATTAATGTTGCAACATTTGTGTGAAAAAATTAACGCCATCTGATATTTTATCCTTAATCATAGAGTTTACAGCTTTCCATATAGCAATACATTAATATTAGAAGATATAAATACTATTCTGCGCAGGATCTTCGAACCTATTTGCGTTGATGGCGAGTATCGAATAAGGTACAACGATGAGCTGTATTAATTGTACGCTGACATTGGCATAGTCAGGCAAATCAAAATCCACTGGCTGCGCTGGCTAGGTCATATCGAGCAAATGGAAGAAGAACCTCCAGCGAAGAGAATATTTAATTCGGCACCCGCTGGAGGACGCAGAAGAAGGGGAAGACCAAACCTCCATTGGAAGGACCAAATGTTGGGTAACCCGGCGGCGCTTGGAATATCCAATTGGCGCCAGCAAGCGAAGAACAGAGAAGACTGACACCGCATTATATGTTCGGCTTAAATCGATCATCGGTTGTTAAAAAAAAAAAAATATGTGGCACTTAAAGCCCCAAAGGACTCATTGGCCGAGCTTCTCTTCCATTACTGTTGTGCGTCTTAAATTTGGACAGTATTAGAAGGGACCTACTTATTTTAGCCGGTTCCGAACGGCAGAACACTTGTGACATCACTTTTTCTGAGCTTTGTCACAGAGTTCTTTAAGAAGCTTTTTCATGGCAAGTTGTTACTGTCGGAAGAATTGCCAATTGCTTGCCGACAGGTGGGTACCATTCGAAAGAAAAATCTTTTCGATATTAAATTTGTTATGCATCAGCCGGGGATTGAACCCACGACCTACAGATCAGAAGGCGAACACACTAACCACTGAGCTACGGCACCCATCATCGGTTGTTATGGCCACATAAAAAGAAGAAGAAAACAAATACTATTAGAAGTGTTTCCTTCATACAAAAGCATTAAAAAGAAGAAAAAGTGTAAATGTTCCTGAAAAAGAAGCAGATGCACCTTTCCGAAATTTATTAGACCATACCTTATCACGACTACTTGAAGTTCAGCAAGACGTATTAAACAATATGTCGACGTCGGCTATAGTTTTTATTCGAAATTGGGGTTTGACGATAATAGTGGTCACACGCAATGTATACACAAATTTGTAGATAAAAAAGCTGATGACAAATATATAACATATTTTTATCATCTATAGTTGCATTGACAGTGATCTCACAAGAGTTCTTCCGTTTGGAACCGGCTAAAATAAGTATGTCCCTTCTAATACTCTCCATAATTTAACACGCACAACCGTACTGGAAGAGAAACTCGGTCAAAGAACCCCTCAAGGCTTATAAGTGCCACATAGTGTGTATTTATGTGAAGCTAAAGGCATGGAATTCAAAGGTATATCTATCCCCCTGATCACCCCCTTCGTACGCCACTGAGTTTTGTCAATGATGAATTCCTTTCCGTTGGCTTATTTGGCTTGTTGCACATTGGTTACAGACAAGGAGTACAGTATAAACGAGTACATGAAGCAGAGTAATAAATCCTCAAAATAATGTTTGATAAACGTATATTAATAAGAGTAAATTATAAATCACAAAGTGATTTAGTTTATATATTTTCTAGTGAAAAAGTATATCTTTCAAAGGGATTCCATTTAAAATGAAAGCTTCTTCTATTGATCATGAGTTATTGCAAACAGCCGAGCAAAGTAAAAATCATAAGATGATTCTGTAGCCATCCTGCACTGATATCGCATCATTGGCCAGTGAATACACACCTGAAGTCAATAATGATATGGAATTGAAAATATCAGAAATAAAGTTAAGAAATTATTGTTCTGGTTTTCACAGAACTAAATATATTGAATCATGTTGAAATTTATGAAACGATACTGCAAAGCAACTTATACATTTTAAATGTCTAATTATTGATCAGAGTAGAATTCCTAGAGAACGAGTAAATTTTAGGAGAGAAGATAAAGCAACAGCCAAGTGCAACACCTGGTTGCAATGAATCGTTTTCGATGGCAAAAGAGATTTTACTTAAAGGAATACGGCAGTGCTTAACAAACTGTCCAAACTGTGAAAGAGATATGCTCGAAATTTATCAAATATATAATTTCATGCCGTTAATAATAAAGTAGGTGGTAGAAGATTAGCTAGCCTTAAACCCGACACTGTAAGTGCAGCACGATGACATGATGTTACAAAAAGAAAGCCACCTAAAATTTTAACTAAACTGGCTAAGTTTGTGGGTAATGTATATGTACAATTCTGGATTTTATTGAAACAAAGACCAGAAGCTATTTAGGGGAGCAGGAACGCGTTCAAATACATTTCCGCCAGTTGCGCCAATTACCGATGGATGTACAATTAACCGTTCGGTCGGTTATAGAAGGCTATTCGAAAATAGTGTGAATAGATCCTTGCTGATGGATACCAAATTTTCATGTCCCAAATAGAACTATAAATTCCAATAGTTTCTCGCGTCCTTCTCGATTAAGATAGAAAAAGTTAGAATGTCAGCGTCAGTGAGATTAGTTCTCATTTTTGCTATTTACTTATAAGGTGCGACAATTATGTATTAAGACTGCCTCTAGAAAACACAATTAAAACACGACATCTGCTAATTTTTCTGTATATTTATTCGAAATATTCTCCTTCTGATTCAATACACTTGTTACATCGATTTAATAGTGATTCAAACGCATATTCCAGCTCATTTTTCGGAATTGCCTCCAGTGCCCTTTGTATGGTCAGAATGTCATCAAAAAAGCATCCTTTCAACTTCAATTTCAGTTTTGGGAACAAAAAGAAGTCGCACGATGCCAAATCAGGTGAATACGGTGGGTGATTCAACACACAGACCTGATTCCGAGCCAAAAATTGACGAACAATGAGTGCTGTGTGACTCTGTGCATTATCGTGAAACAGAGCACGACGAACACGACGGATTCTGGACATCAAACGCTTCAAAACTTAGAGGTAACATGCGGAAGTAACTGTTTGACCAGTTGGAACAAAATCTTTGTGGATAATTCCTTTACTATCTGTCTACGCCAGAAAATTACGTCGCGCGCACTGTCTGGTGGATTTGGTGCCACCTTTATAGAAGGCGAATGCAACTCTGACTTGATCAGTCAGCAGTCGTTCGTTTGTTCTTGTTCTTTTTTTCGCTACTCATAAATTTTTCCCGACACGAACAGTGCGCGCATTTTCTTTTTTTTTATAATATTATCTGTTCTCACGTTATAATATATACATATAATTATACAATTAAAAACTCTCATATTTAATCTTAATTGCTATATATATAACAAATTAGTGCCGTGTCATTTTTACATTTATCTCGAATCTTTTTCTTTATAATAAAGAATATAAATAAGAAATAATTCGTTTGTGATTTTCGTGCTTTTCTCCTTCATTTTAATACGGAATTTCTTCCGCTAACGAAAATGATGAAATTCATAAAATTTGATTAAAACATATGTATATTTTGAACAATGGCATTGGCCACCAACGAAAGGCTTTACAATTTGGAAGTTGATGGAAAGTGTGCTAATGCGAATACAACAACTACCACAAAGAGCAGCAGCAGCATCATCTTCTCAACCGTATTAATAACAACAACAACTGAAGAAGCAGAACAAATATAAGAAGATCAGCGACAACAACAACAAGAATTGACATCAGTCATCAATAGCAATAGTTCGAGAATGGAAAAGATGAAGGCGGACGTTCCCCGAAAACATAGTCAAGTAGATTCTATTTATTATTATTTATTATTTCAAATCTCAAATAACTTTAAATTTATTAGAAAGCAAGAAGCAGTCGGTAATCGATAACAACCCAACCAAGGTATGAGCTCACCGGCATCTCTTTCACATGCACACTATTGAAGAATGTGATGAACATTGTTTTGATTTTTTATGGAACTTTTCGTGTTTTTTCCATTCCGCACTTTGACGCTTGGTTTCTGGATCGTATGGGAAACACCATGTTTCATCACCCGTAACAATTGTTTTCAGGAAGTTTAGATCATTTTCTGCAGCTGCAACCACGTCTCTAGAATGACTGACTCTCATTAATTTTTGGTCCTCGGTCAATGTGTGTGGAACAAATCTCGCGCAGACCTTTGTTTTGCCCAAATTCTCGTGAAGAATGAGTCGGATAGTTTCTCTCTTGATGTTTAAGTCCTCTTCCATCATTTTCCCTGAAGCTTTGCGGTCTTCTGTAATAAAATCAAAAACTTTCTGGATCGCTTCCTGCGTCCGCACTGAAATTGGTCTTCTTTCTTTAATGTCATCTTCCAGCGACTCTCTGCCATCCAAAAAATCGTTTATGCAATATAAAAACATTTGATCTTGATAAACAAGTATCGCCATACGTTTGCTGCATCATTCCGAATGTTTCTGATGCACTTTTACCAATTTTTGCGTGGAATTTAATGACCGCTCTTTGCTTCATGTTAAAATTTCAACATCAAAGGAACAGTGTTTTGTAAAATGAATGTCAATAAACATTAAATGTCAACCAAATGCCATGAAATTTTGACAGTTAGTAGAGGAAGGTTGAATCTTCAAAACGCATGTGCTCGCACATAGATGGTTGCTGAGGTATGGTTCGAGTCTTAATACATAATTGTCGCACCTTGTAATTAATTTGCTGCTTTCCTATTTTTAAGTTTTAGTAAAATTATATTGTATTAGGTCTTTTTAGAGGCAATTGATTTTTCTGCCCTATTATTGCTGGTGCTTCTTCTAATGGCTCGAAGTGTAGGTCGTATTCTTATTCCTTCTTACTTCATTAATATTGTGGCCTTTCCTTAGAAAATAGTTAAGCTGGTTTCTGGCGACACCACTCAGTCATGTACTCATACACATATGATTATATTTCAATTATATTACTATTATTTCTAATCTGTGCCCACGCTCCGACGGTTGAGAAGGACGATGCGACCAAAGAGAGCTTCTTCAGCGGCTCGAAGAAGCTTATGACCGCTCTCCCCGCCACGAAATCAAAATCGTGTTTGGCGATTTCAGTGCCAGGATGGGTAAGGAGGATACCTTTGGTCATACTCTCGGAAAATTCAGCCTCCACCAGAACACCTCCGATAACGGAATGAGGCTGATCGACTTCGCCGCAGCACGAAACATAGTAATTAGTAGTACCAGATTCCCACATCTCGATATTCATAAAGCGACATGGTTGTCTCCAGACCAACGAACGAAAATCCAAATTGATGACTTGGTGATTGACGGAAGGCATGCTTCCAGTGTGATGGTCGTGAAATCGATCAGTGGTGCCAACTTCGACTCGGATTATTACCTTCTTGCTGCTAAGGTGCAAACACGTTTATGCGTCGCAAAGAACAAACGAAGTCCTACACAGAGAGAACTTGACGTCAGTAAGCTGCGGTCGCCAGAGACAGCAGATGCTTTTGCCACTTAACTATGCTTAGGCAGAACACTCCCCAACTTGATGATACATGCGCACTGTGGACATACATATCCCACTCCATGACTGCTGCTGCCGAAGAGATAATCGGTTACGAGCGTCCTCTGTGGAGCGAGTGGTATGATCAAGAGTGTCTCGACGCTACCGCAGAGAAAGACGAAGCCTACAGAAAAACCTTGCGTGCAGGCGCAACGCGATCTGTGGAGGAGCGGTAGAGAGAGAAGAGGAGTGCCGAGATAGGAATGCGCGGCGACAGAAGTGAGACTCAAAAATTCTTCGAGAAGATCGAGCGCCTTAGTGGCGGTTTTAATTCCGGAGCCTCTTCCTGCCGTGACGAAAATGGGAATCTGGTTACGAATGTCCAGAGTGTACTGAGTCTATAAAGGGAACACTTCTCCAAGTTACTGAATGGCGATGCTACGAACAATTCCGCCAGTGGAGGAGATTGCCCGATAACCCCAATTACAGATGATGGTGTTGACTTTTTACCACCGGTCCATGACGAGGTTAAAACAGCCATATTGGGGCTGAAGAACAACAAAGCAGCAGGTGCAGATGGCCTGCCTGCGATTTGTTTAAGATGAGCTGCTCACCTGCATAAGCAAAATATGGTCGGACGTAAGCATGCTATATTATTGGAGTCTAAGTGTTCTCTACCCAATACATAAAAAAAGAGATCCCACAATTTGCGCCATCTACCGTGGCATAAGTCTCCTGAGCATCGCATACAAGATCTTATCGTGCGTATTGTGTCAAAGATTGAAGTTTATGCTCAGCAACCTGATTGGACCTTATCAGTCTGGCTTCAGATCGAATAACACTACCAATGATTCGTCGTCGTAGATTATAGAGCCGTTTTCGACAGTTTGATAAGGGATTACCTCTACAAAACTATGTTTGAATTTGGTATACCTGCAAAACTCATTCGACTTTGCAGAATGACAGTGCTTAGCTCTCGTTGTGCAGTGAAAATTGGGAAGGATATCTCCCTCCGTTTAATACCGAACGAGGTTTCACACAAGATGATTCGTTATCACTTCTTCAATCTTATTATAGAGAAAATAATACGAGCTGCTGATCTACGACACAGGCGAATTCAAATCCAGCGGCTGCGCTGGCTAGGTCATGTCGAGCGGATGGAAGAAGATGCTCCAGCGAAGAGGGTATTTAATTCAGCGCCCGCTGGAGGACGCAGAAGAAGAGGAAGACCACACCTCCGTTCAAAGGACAAAGTGTTGGGTAACCTGGCGGCGCTTGGAATATCCAATTGGCGACGGCAAGCGAAGAACAGAGAAGACTGAGGCCCCGTTATATGCTCGACCTAAATCGATCATCGGTTGTCATGGCCTCATTAGAAGAAGAAGAATTACTATTATTTACTATTATAATCTTCGATTACAGTGTTTTAAATCACAGAGGGTTGTGGTATAGGATGATATATTACTTTATTTTCGTTAATAAATCTCACTGCATTCCTTTACACTCCTCTTGTAGAGTATGATCCGGATGGACAAATTTTTTTACGGATTCAACATATTTCATTGAGGGATGCCATCAAGTACCCATCAAACTAATATCCTGCGCGGACCAGCGATAGACAGATCTCTTCAAAAAGGCGAATGTTGGAGAGGTCTGGCACGGCTTGAGGCTGTTTCCAGGGACCCGATCCCCAATAGACACAGGTCACCCGCCTGGATTCCTAGAGAGCCATCAGCTCCCAAGGACACATACATGGATCACATACGGCTTCCAAACCCTTCCCTCCCACAGTCGATTGGAGGGTAGTGAAGGTGGGAGGGGCCAAGTAGAAGAGCACAAAACAGCTCATTGTTGTTCGTCTTGTTAAACAGAAGGATGTGATCAGTTATGATTGATCTCAAATCAACCTGAATATCTACAAAAAAGACGTAGGGAAAGAGGTTCTAAAACCAGTGATATGAAGGAAAGTTCAGCCCCGGTGCAGGATATGTCATGTGTATTGCTGTCTCAGTGCGGTGGCCGAAGAGTCTCAATTATCAGACGCAAAGGAAGATGCTCCGGGTGGTACAGATTAATCTGTATCACTCTAAAGCAGCTTCTGCTGCTATTGTCCTTCGCCTAAGCGATGAAGCGGACGCGATCTCACCCTGGCCCGAGCCGACTTAAGTGTGTGGTATTATATCTGGGCAGCTCGGATATCAACGATCGAAATGAGTCAGTTTTTGAATATTTATTAGTTTTACTTTGACTGTCTCCAACATGAGTTAGGAACCGATCTTTGTTACCTGTAATAGAGAGGAGGTTTTAGATATCACCCTTACAAATGACTCTTCGGCCTCTCTAGTTAAGGAATGGAGAGTTAACAAAGAACACTCTTTCTCGAACCATAGGTATATCAGCTTTCGCCTTCATATAAGGCAACAAATTCAGATACCATGTATAAATAGGAAACGAACTAATTGGGTAAATATAGGACCACTCACATGGCGCTCTCCAGCTTGCACAATGATGACCAACTTGAGAGCGCTGTTTATCAAATTACGGAAGGCTGCAGGAAAGCTACTACAGCGTTCTGTCTAATCAAAAGAGCTCCCAAGAATAAGAGACCTCCGTGGTGGTCGGCAGAGATTATCATAATAAAGAAGTAGTGTCCTAAAATCACTCATCAGTGGCAACTCTATTGGGAGAGCGTACGGGTGTGTAAAAAGCCGCCTACGAAAGATTATCCCATCGAATCCAGTCACACCTAGCTTTATTATGAAGGAAGATGATGAATGGACTACTTCCAGTATGGAAACTCTTCGGGTACTAATTGATGCCCATATTGTTTGGAAGACTTGGTTAAAAGCAAACGTTGTGTTTATCCCAAAATTTTATTCAAAATAAAAATACAATAACAATGACAGAACTGTCGTATCAAATTAAGAATATGCCGTGTGAATAGGGTGAGTAGTATTCACCATAGTAATTGGGAAAGCGAACAAAATTCACAGTGCCGTGGGAAAGCCGTAATACATATTCATTTTACTCAATTACGTTGACTATTTTCTTCCCGTATGGGTACGTCGCAACTTGATGATCTAAACTCCCGCAAGCAAAACAAGCGCCAGCTGCTCCTTTCGGCTTCTTGCAGTCCGCAGCATAAAGCTTTCTGCGCAGATGGTTGTGAAGGTGACGAATGTTGTTTTAATGACACTTTAGCAAATTCTTTGGTATGTAGCATTGAATATGTGTTTGAACCTTTAAATTCGTCAGGTATATCTTCCACCAAATAATCGATGTGTTCTTCGTCCTATAGTTGAACTTTAATAAAATTAGTAAAATTAATATGCTCTGCTCTGTTCCACAATAATGCTGCATTTTTGCAATCAAAACATACACACTTTCGACGATGAAGTTTGGCTACGAACGTAACCAAGACTGCGCTTTATCTTTTAATTTACTAATTAAAAAGGTATGTAGCATCGTATCGTTCAGTTTCAGTTTTCCCACGTACAGTCTCATATAGTATTGCTAGCTATATCGCTCACTGGTTTCTCGAACTTATATACAGTTTATGCTGTTCATAAGCTGTATTTATTAATTTATTTTTCTTCCCATAATTGTTTTCATTACGCCGCAAATGTTCTGTCTTTATAATTTTCTTTTTCACAACCAAATGTGAAATTCGCAGGAATTGTAAATCAATGAAAAAAAAAATTGTTGTTGTTATTCTATGATGAATCCCACTTCTGAAGATTCAGCCAACTAAATAGCTAATAACATGTTCTGGATCTTTCGTTAAAGAAAAAGGCACTGACAAAAGAATAATAAAGATGTAAGGCTCAAATTCGCAAAAATTTTTATGAAGAGGAGCTCCGAATTGAGAAGTGCTATTTTTTTCGATAAGAAAAAATTCAATCTCGGCGGTCTAGATGGGTTTAGCTACTTCTGGAATAACTTAGAAGCAAAAGAAGAAGAAGAGGAAGAAGAAGGATATGTTGGAAGTAGAATTTATCGAAGATTCACATGAAAATAAAATAGTTTTCCGACAGGATAACGCTTCAATCCACGTCTCAAGGCATTCCATTCATTGGTTTGAAGAGGAAAATAATCAATAATCACTCAGGATTGAATGCTGGCCATATCGTTCATGGCCATTTCCCATTGAAAATCTCTTGAGCATACTGGCTAGAAATGTTTATAAAAACGTTCGTCAATTTAGAGGTGTTTCCTCTAAGAGCTGGGAAAAATTCGTGATAAATCTTCCAAAATAAGTAAAAATATTTCATTTTTGTTATTTTTTTGGTATTATTTGGTTACAAGAAATGCACCCCAATATTACATAATATTACTATTATAGTTTTATGATAAAATATATATTAAATTGATTCATAGAGGTTTTGTGGTTCTTTAACTTTTTAGTGTTAGAAATTTAACATCACATTCGGCTAAACGAAGTGCGGGCACTGTGTATATACAATACATATATATAAGCACCATTAATAATAAAGACCATTTATTCAACATTTCTGTTTTTTGAGATTTTAACATAAAATTAACAAACTTCGTGAAGAGATTAACTTCCGTAAAGCACAAATCCCAATGTCACAAAAATTTTAAATTAAATCTCTTTATTAATTACACTACATTCCAATTAATTATTTTGAAAAAATACCAAGAAATTCAGGTACAAGAGACAGTTAGTATTGTCAGAAAATAGATTGGAGTACCATATGTACCCCCAGCCATGTGTCTGCACCTTGTCGTGGTGGCAGGGCTTGCGTGCACCAATAATGATTCTGAGCTACATTAAGTGCCTTATCCCGGTAATCTGGCTCTGCCGGGGTGGACCATATTTTCCAGTTCACTCGTGTTAAGAAAAATGGAGAAAACTCAAAATAAATGAAACAAAAAAAGGAAGAAAGGAGTATGAGCTCTTGGTCAGTAGTCGGGAGGGCGCCAAAACCAGGGATGACAAGGGGGCCAGGCATAGCACCTGTAGCATAGTAATATTTGCGATATACTGTCCCCCAAGATACAGTATTACCGAACAGCAATATAAAGAATTTTTCTCAACTCTTGGTAGCAAATTCTTGGTTGCTGGCGATTTCAACGCCAAACACACTCACTGGGGCTCCCGCTTAATAACTCCAAAAGGCAGAAGACTATGTTCAATCATCACTAACCACGGCTACGATGTTATTTCAAATGGTCAACCAACATATTGGCCGACGGACAAGAGGAAAATACCCGATCTCATAGACTTTGGAGTCGCCAAAGGTTTGCAGATGGAAAATATCTCCACAGAGTGTAATTATGATCTATCATCTGACCACTCACCCACGGTAATATCTATAAAATCACCAAGCCCCCAAGGCAAATGCGTTAGAAAGAAAATAGACTGGTTAAAATTCAAGAAATATATAAATTCACATCTTCCTCTGAGTACTGTATTAAGAAATGGACACGATGTAGACTCAGCACTCGAAAAATTCAACCAGCTGCTCTCATTAGCTCTCAGCTCAGCCACCTGCACAAAGGTATGCAATCAATCAAACTATAGCCCATACACACCAGTCGATATTGAATTGCTAGTAAGACAGAAAAGAAGACTCCGAAGACAATGGCAAGAATTCAGATCACCGAATCTGAAAACACAGCTACAGCACTGCACTCGAAAGTTAAAGCAAGCCTTAAAAAATAAAAACAATAAAGAGTTAGAAGAGCACATAGCGAAATTAACACCTGGTGAAGCGTCAGACTACTCTGTGGAAATCAGCAAAAAACTCAAATCGGCCAATTCTCACTGATTCCGCTATCCGTTTGAGTGACGGTAATTGGGCTAGAAGCAACTGTGAGGGCAACTGGGTTTGGCTTTTGCAAACCACCTAAAAAGTGTGTTTACACCCAATCCACCCTTTTCACAGTCCTCATTACCAAAATTAACTTCTCAACCTTGCTCAATAACGGTCAAAATTAAAAAAAAGGACATATTCAAAGCAATTTATAAAGATTTAAACTCAAAAAAATCACCTGGTCCAGATAAAATTACCGGTAAAATGATAAAAGAGCTACCTCCGGCTTCAGTAATTCATCTCATGCACATTTTCAATGCTATCCTTCGTATTAAACACTATCCCAAATCCTGGAAAACTTCAAAAATTATTATGATAGCAAAACCAGGAAAAGACCCTACAAAAGTTGCATCGTACAAACCTATCAGCCTCCTGCCTCTACTCTCTAAAGTATTCGAAAAGCTACTTGTCATGAATATAACTCCATTTATTAATCTCAACTAACTGATTGCCCAACATCAGTTTGGATTTAGAAAACAGCACAGCACAATAGAGCAAGTTCATCGCATTGTAACTCTGATAAGGAACACTTTTGAAGAAAAAAGTATTGCTCAGCTGTCTTTCTTGATATCACTCCAGCTTTCGATAAAGTATGGCAACATGCCCTTATTTACAAACTCAAACTATTACTGTCTGCAAATGTCTGCTCATTGCTTAGTAGCTATCTCACGAAATAAAATTTTTTTCACGCTGGCGTTCCACAAGGAAGCGTTTTGGACCCTTACTGTATCTCTTATACACTTCAGATATGCCCAAGAATAACTATACATTTAAATCAACCTTTGCAGATGATACGGCAATATTGTGCTCTTGCTCTAACCACATAGAAGCTACTAAACTCCTGTAGACTCATGTCGATTTTCTCGAAATTTGGCTAGCAAAATGGCGTATAAAAGTCAATGAATCATAGAGCGTACATGTAACCTTCACGCTAAGGCTAGATACATGTCCCCCACTTAAAATTAATGGCCACTCGGTTCCACAATGTTCATCAACAAAGTACTTGGGTATTCACCTCGACAGAAGGCTGACCTGGAACAATCACATAGAGGCAAAGAAAACTCAGATCAAGCTTAAAATTAATCAGTTATGGTGACTGTTACACAAAAGATCAAAGTTGAATCTCGAATACAAAGTGCTATTATATAAAGCAATCCTGAAGCCAATCTGGACTTATGGTATTCAGTTTTGGGGCACCGCATCTCCCTCAAATATCGAAAAATTGCAGCGAATACAATCCAAGTGTCTGCGAATTATTGTAAACGCGCCTTGGTATATGAGGAACGTTAACATCCATCGAGATTTAAATGTACCCACAATTTCTGAGGAAGTTGCAATGTCTTGCAGAAGCTACATTCAAAAATTACACAGTCATCCGAATCCCCTTGCTAGGCAATTGTTGCTGAGCACGGGGCATCGTCGATTAAAAAGAAAAGACACACTGAATATGCTGTGAAATTGCTATACCTCGTGACTCAACAAATTGTGATGGAACGTTGGGAATATCACATAATATTATTTAGTTTGTAAGATTTGATTACATAGTTGTTAGTTTCTAAGTAATTTTAGAAAGATCCAATAAAAAAAAAAAAAATTGACCACATAGTATAGTTTAAGAAAGTTCTTCACGAACACTAAAGACAAATTAAAAAAGAACAACAAAGCAATGTTGTTTACAAAGTTTCATGTAAAGGCAGTAATGATCAGAAGTGCAAGAAAATTTACATAGGGATAATCAAAAGGAATTTCGGTATACGAATTGCCGAACATAAAGCAGATGTAAAGAATAACAAGACTACAACAGCATTAGCACAACACTTATAAGAGAACAAACGCAAAGCGGATTTCGACAATGCTAAATAGAAGACGAAAATAGCGATAAACCACAAAGATGACATAGGCAATATTTCCACGGCAGCAACCAGCTGCAAAAATTAGAAGAGAATTAAACAATTAAAAAATTGTATAATTGTAATAAGCATTGTGAACGTAGATATTAACACATGTTTTTTGTTTTGGTTTTGATTTGTAATGTAAGTATATATAAGTATATTTTTATAAAACAGACTTCCATGAAAATGAAATGACATGAATGGATGACATGAAAAATGTCGAAATACTTAGGAGGAAAATGAAACTAAAATTGGAACTTTACTTTCTCAGCATCAAAAACGATTAAAAATATGTTTTGTGCTCAGAAGGTCAATACCTAAATTTTCTGGTAGTTTTTGGCTATAAAGTAGTGTTTTAAAGGTGCGACCTATGTACACATGTATATTTACATGTCTGGTCTGCTTGAAAAGACCTTTTAATGTGGGTGTGTAATCCACGACACTCCAAAAGACAATATTTTTGCACCTAGTGCAAACTCCTAGGCAAACACCTCTTGTGCAATTGGCATTTTAAAAAGTGTTCTAGAAAAAGTAAATGTAGTTTTACTTCAAAAATTATAATAAAAAATCTAATACGTTTACTGGTTACAAATTTATAAATATAGACGTGTTGAATTTCAGTTTCTAATGTTCTCATAGGTAGACCATCCACAATATACAGTGGCTCACAGCTTATTTCGTACAGTGTATATATTTTTATGTACATGGCTGTAACATCGAAACTAAAAAACTTATCAATAAGTTTTGAATGTAGATGTCTATGTATGTGTTTAGTAAACCTAATAAGAAAACGGGGAACCCCAAAAATTGTTCTTTTTGTCATGCAAGAGAGAAAAACTATTGATCAGCTGATTTTCAGCTCACATCTTATTTCGTACACAAACTTCAATGTAAGTAAGTTTCATTCTGCCGCGCAGTTACAAAGTTTTTTTGAATTGTATGAGTTTTTGGACCTTTTTAACTATTATAACAATTTTTATTATTATTATTTTAAATAGTTAAAGTGCTGTAAATTAAACATTTAGCGTTATGGGTCGTCGTACAACGATGGAACAGCGTAAACTGGTAATTAACCATTTTAGGAAAGGTCAGAGTGTGCGAAAAATTGCTGAAATGACAAATTTAAGTGCCTCAACTGTCCAATACATCATTCAACGCTTCGTTCGCGAAAATCGGTTGGAGAACAAGGGCAGAAAAGCACCTAATAAGATTTTCAACGCTTCAGACGAGCGTTATATTGTACGAAAAATTAAGAAAAATCCAAAGTTATCCGCTCCGAAGTTGGCTGCAGAGGTTCAGCGTGAAATAGGAAAATCATCCAGTGCTGAAACTGTCCGACGTGTGCTGCGCAATCATGACTTGAACGGTCGAGTAGCCCGAAAGAAACCATTCATTTCGAAAATGAATATACAACGCCGACTTGACTTCGCCAAAGAGCATATTATTAATACTCCTGCGTTCTGGAATACCGTTATTTTCGCGGATGAGTCTAAGTTTAATATTTTTGGCTCGGACGGAATGTCATATGTTTGGCGTAAAGCGAATACCGAGCTAAACAAGGAGAACCTTAAGCCCACAGTGAAGCATGGTGGCGGTAGCGTGATGGTTTGGGCCTGTATGTCAGCAGCCGGAGTAGGTGAATTGGTTTTTATTGAGGAAACAATGGACAAAATGAAGTACCTCGAGATTCTGAAAAACAATTTACTTCAAAGTGCAGACAAACTGGGTTTGCGGGAAGAATTTCGGTACTACCAAGATAATGACCCAAAACATAAATCTGGGATTGTGCAATCTTGGCTTATTTGGAACTGCCCACACTTGATGTCTCCACCACCACAGTCACCTGACATGAATGTGATTGAAAATCGTTGGTCTATTTTGGACAATAAAATAAGAACACACAAGATTACTAATAAGCAAGACCTAAAGAAGGTACTGATGGAAGAATGGAAAAAAATCACACCAGACATCACTCAAAAATTGGTGGATTCAATGCCAAATAGACTCCAGGCTGTCATTAACGCTAAGGGATGTCAACTAAATATTAAAATCAACTTACTTTGTTTTTAGTTTGAACTTAAAGAGACTGTACGAAATAAGCTGTGACATGAATTTTCCTATTTTTTTCTTATTTTATTTTTTTATAGTGTCAAACACTAAAATTTTGAAAAAGTAAATTTTGGAAAATAAAAAACAAACCTTCCTTTCTAAAATGGCATTTATATTTTGTTCAAATTTTTGCTATATTAGGAATTACGACTGCAGCAATTTTTAAACTGTCACTGTACGAAATAAGCTGGGAGCCACTGTATATGTCTACATTATGTGTATAATAATAAATGTACTAAACTAAGTATTGAAGCTAATTTACGCAGATAAACGAGGTTACCTTATTATACAATCAATTGTCCAACTAATCCAATTAAGAATGCATCTTGCAGCACTAGTCTCACAATCACCATTTTCCTTTGTGTTCTATATAGTCGCACTTCAAGTGTGCACTATCAACGTAAAAGGTAATCCACCCTCAAGTCAAATAACACAATGTTACGCACACTTCGCTAATAACAGTTCACTTATAAAACGTTTTGCCAGCAACATGATAATGCGATAACTATGTGTGTGTGTGTGTGTGTATATTACGAAAATGTGAATTGACGGACATACTCCACATTTGTGTTTCGTTTGTCTAAAGATTGACTTCTCACACAAACTTCCGGCGTAATTACTTGTTATTTGCAAATGTGGCAACTTGAAATTTCTACAACGGATAAGTGTATAAGAACATGTGTGTAATTCAAATGTTTTTCTAGACGTCGCGGCAGCAGTGGGTCACAAAATCAGGCACAAGTCGCATGAACGTTGGCTGTCAGTCATAACATCTGATCTGACTATTAGATACTGAGCAAACGATGAATGAACAGTGGGCGCGTTATACAGTAGGGCGTATTAACGTAACATTGAGACTGAGTATAATCCAATTATGGTACGCTTCAACGGATGAGAAAAGTCCTGAAGAGTTTACATAGACGATGACAGCTGTGTTGGGACTTTTATCTATGCTCTGCAGAGCTTTTGGGTTTCGCACAACACTTGGTTATTTATCATTACTGGTAGTATGCATATTTGTTAGAATCGTATACTATATATTGTACGTACATGTGTGTTTACTTCCTTTTATTGAAGAAGTTGAAGAAAAAACAACAACAACAATATATATATATATATATATATATATATATTTATATATATATATATATACATAATTTTATATATATATATATATATATATATATATATATATATATACAATACAATACAATATAAATCTGCTCTTATATATATATATATATACATAATTTTTTTTTTCTTAGTTTCTTCTATGTTTTTTTTTTTTGCAAATATGTATAGACTTATGAGTTATACACACACATATTTTCTGCTGCCGGTAGCTGTTAACATAAGGCAACTATACGTAATTGTAGGAATACAATTACGTATATTTGGTTTTTCGTTCTTTGATCTGGAGACAGCCACGTCGCTTAAAAGATGTCAAGATGCTGATAAGAGTATATGCGGAAAGCTCTACTTTTTTGCTTAAATTTGAAGAAATCTGCTGATGAGACTGGTTTCGTCGGTTCAAAGAAGGCCATTTTGACTTGAGTCAAAATAAGAAGCGTGTAAATAGACCCAGAAAAGTTGAGGACCATGATTTGCAGGCTCTTTTGGATGATGACGACACCCAATCGAAAAAAATGCTTTCCGAACAATTAGGTGTTACTCAACAACAGATGGAGTGACTCAAAAACACATGCGAAATCTTGCTTGCTAGTCGTTCCTGCATCTTGTGGTGACTCGCGATGAAATGTGGATATACCTTGAGAATCCTAAACGAAAATAATCGTGGGTCGATCCCGGCCAACCAGCAACTTCTTCTCCAAGACCAAATCGCTTTGGACGCAAGACGATGCTGTGCGTTTGGTGGGATCAGCAGGGTGTCATCTACTACGAACTGTTGAAACCTGGTGAAACTGTCAATGCTCACCGCTACCACCAACAATTAGTGAAATTGCGCCGTGCTTTGGGTGGAAAAAGGCCTGGTTATGAACAAAGACATGAAAGACTGATTTTTCTCCACGACAACGCCCCATCGCACACGTCAAAACTACTTGGAAACACTCAATTGGGAGGTGCTACCTCATCCCGCGTGTATATACAGTGGCTCACAGCTTATTTCGTACAGTGTATATATTTTTATGTACATGGCTGTAACATCGAAACTAAAAAACTTATCAATAAGTTTTGAATGTAGATGTCTATGTATGTGTTTAGTAAACCTAATAAGAAAACGGGGAACCCCAAAAATTGTTCTTTTTGTCATGCAAGAGAGAAAAACTATTGATCAGCTGATTTTCAGCTCACATCTTATTTCGTACACAAACTTCAATGTAAGTAAGTTTCATTCTGCCGCGCAGTTACAAAGTTTTATTGAATTGTATGAGTTTTTGGACCTTTTTAACTATTATAACAATTTTTATTATTATTATTTTAAATAGTTAAAGTGCTGTAAATTAAACATTTAGCGTTATGGGTCGTCGTACAACGATGGAACAGCGTAAACTGGTAATTAACCATTTTAGGAAAGGTCAGAGTGTGCGAAAAATTGCTGAAATGACAAATTTAAGTGCCTCAACTGTCCAATACATCATTCAACGCTTCGTTCGCGAAAATCGGTTGGAGAACAAGGGCAGAGAAGCACCTAATAAGATTTTCAACGCTTCAGACGAGCGTTATATTGTACGAAAAATTAAGAAAAATCCAAAGTTATCCGCTCCGAAGTTGGCTGCAGAGGTTCAGCGTGAAATAGGAAAATCATCCAGTGCTGAAACTGTCCGACGTGTGCTGCGCAATCATGACTTGAACGGTCGAGTAGCCCGAAAGAAACCATTCATTTCGAAAATGAATATACAACGCCGACTTGATTTCGCCAAAGAGCATATTATTAATACTCCTGCGTTCTGGAATACCGTTATTTTCGCGGATGAGTCTAAGTTTAATATTTTTGGCTCGGACGGAATGTCATATGTTTGGCGTAAAGCGAATACCGAGCTAAACAAGGAGAACCTTAAGCCCACAGTGAAGCATGGTGGCGGTAGCGTGATGGTTTGGGCCTGTATGTCAGCAGCCGGAGTAGGTGAATTGGTTTTTATTGAGGAAACAATGGACAAAATGAAGTACCTCGAGATTCTGAAAAACAATTTACTTCAAAGTGCAGACAAACTGGGTTTGCGGGAAGAATTTCGGTACTACCAAGATAATGACCCAAAACATAAATCTGGGATTGTGCAATCTTGGCTTATTTGGAACTGCCCACACTTGATGTCTCCACCACCACAGTCACCTGACATGAATGTGATTGAAAATCTTTGGTCTATTTTGGACAATAAAATAAGAACACACAAGATTTCTAATAAGCAAGACCTAAAGAAGGTACTGATGGAAGAATGGAAAAAAATCACACCAGACATCACTCAAAAATTGGTGGATTCAATGCCAAATAGACTCCAGGCTGTCATTAACGCTAAGGGATGTCAACTAAATATTAAAATCAACTTACTTTGTTTTTAGTTTGAACTTAAAGAGACTGTACGAAATAAGCTGTGACATGAATTTTCCTATTTTTTTCTTATTTTATTTTTTTATAGTGTCAAACACTAAAATTTTGAAAAAGTAAATTTTGGAAAATAAAAAACAAACCTTCCTTTCTAAAATGGCATTTATATTTTGTTCAAATTTTTGCTATATTAGGAATTACGACTGCAGCAATTTTTAAACTGTCACTGTACGAAATAAGCTGGGAGCCACTGTATATATATATATATATATATATATATATATATATATATATATATATATATATATATATATATGTGTATATATATATATATATATATATATATACATACACATATATATATATATATATATATATATATATATATATATATCAATTAACTTATTTTCAAAGGAAAATAAGCTAATTGCTTTTTCTATAAATAAAGGCTTGGCCTGTTCACTGAATGATTTTACGAAACAGCTTTACGTAAATATGACAAAGGAACATAAAAGGAGAAACAGCAATATATATCATTCATGCAAAGACGTTGCTGCTGAAAAAAATTAGTGTAGACCTGACGGAATAATAGATTTCGAAAAACGTGCGGAAGTGCCTTTAAAAAACTTGTTGGAACACCCTGTATAATGAATTATTGAGTTGCAAAGTGAGGTCGTAGAAAGGCTTATGAATAAACACAATGATCCTATATTGAAAACAGAGCTAATACTAAGTTATGGAATTGATAGTTCGAATGATCATGAGAATTATAAACAATATTGTTGACTTTTTAAAGTTGTCAATATTTCTATTCTATTATATTTCTAAATTTCACTAAGCATTGAGTTGTTTATGGTTTTAAGGGGCATCGTATTAAATATTTTTTTTATGACATATTAAGAAATTTATAAATTACACTTGGTTTAAAAAGGTCCCCATGCCTTTCTTTAACATTTGCGAGACAATGAATATTTAGATTTATATTTTCCGATGATTTTTGGTATTCAAATTTTTATTTTTTATTTTTAAGTACAATTTTATTTATGTGAAAGTTTTTTATTTTTTACTTTTTAGTACAATTTAATTATTTTGTAAAATGTTTTAAGTTAAAGAAAAGCATTAAAAAGTACAAGTATAAAAAAAATAAAAAATTAACATGTGACGCTTATAAGAACCGAAGGTCTCTTTAGCCGAGCTCCTCTTGCATTACTGTTGTGCGTGTTAAATTTTGGATAGTATTCGAAGAAACCTACTTATTTTAGCAGGTTCTAATGGCAGAACATTTGTGAAATCAGTTTTCTGAGCTTTTCCACATAGTTCTTTTAGAACTTTTCCATGGCTAATTGTTACTGCCAGAAGAAATGCCAATTGCTTGCCGACAGGTGAGCGCGATTCGAAAGAAAAATCTTTTCCGAATTAAATTTTTGCTTCAGCCGGGGATTGAACCCACGACTGTAGATCAGAAGACCAACGCACTAACCACTGAGATACGGCACCCAGGTATATGTAAATGCATATTTTATGCTAGCAAAGCCTTTAAGGGTATAATTATTTTTTTGAAGTACGTATTCGTAATGCATGCATGCGTGATTTTTGGACATTATAATAGCAATACGGATATACATTCGTGTAAAAAAAACAATAAAAGCAAACTGAGGACTATTGTGATTTCATTGGAAGAAAAAAACACCAAATATGTAAATAAGAGTTGTCTGCAAATTTGACTGCTAGGCTCATAAGTCCTACATTTCATGGCCATTAAAGTTTCGAGAGAATTTAATTAAGCCGCAAGTGATACACTACTGTAGAATTATAGCTTATTGAACTAGCTACCGAAATAATTTTTTAAATTATCACAAAAGCGTGCGAATACGTTCGCGGCCTATAGTTTAAGAGGTTCTTCAACTCGTCTAATATGGTGGGGGTGGAGTATTTAAACTCTACAAAATTATTAGTACGATTTTTTGTTCAAACCGAATTCATCAAAACAAGTTACAATGTATTATTTTGGTTTTTCTTCATCGAAGTATTTATTCTTCCTCCGCACACATTCGATACACACATACACGCACAGAAAAATTAATTGAATGGGCGGGCTAATTGACGGTTTGATGTGGCTGAATAAGCAGATGCAAGTGCACTGATGTCCTCATCGTTAGCTGCTGTGTTCTCCAGCAAATGCATTACCAATTTGAATTTGAACAAACTAAAAGGACTCGGTTTGATTGACTGTGTTACTAAAATAATATACACACACAAAAAAATTGACGCGATGTCCGGCGCATGCGCATATGATACGAATGTGTAACCAAAAGTTAAACATTAAATTCCTGAGGACTGGAGTTTTTGCCACGCGATCTTTGACGTCAAAGAACAAGTAAATCGAACCCAATGAATTAATGAAAGTACAACAATTGTGCTACTCTAACGAAAAATACAAAAGGCATTATAAAAATGAAATTGTCTGCTACAACAACAAAGTCACACTCCAATGTACGGTATTATCAAGATCAGCAGCAAACATTATTACACCTTTTCAATAAAATATAGTATATGTATATTATGAAATTGTTTGCAGAATTGTTCGACCGACAATCGATACAAGTATGCTGTAAATATTACATGTCATTGATAGGATAAAATTTGAGATAATGAGTACATTAGGTATATGTACACGGTTATAGATTTCTTTGTATTTAATAGGACAATTAAATATTCATATGTTCGTATGGACGTATTGCGATAGTCCCTTGCGATCACTGCCATTTTGATGCCAGTCACCACATCCTTGTAGGAGGTAAAAGGCTACCTCTTCTTAGCTGTGGTGGTAATTTTTTGCATTGTATTTGCAGCGGGTGTTGCTGCTTCTGCAGGTTTTAGTGCTTCTGTTGCGGCCATGAAGTTGGAGGGTTGGTCGTCCCTTAGCAGTTTTTTATAGGCGGCTTCTAGAGGTGACTATTCGGTCGACCTCTGTCTTTTGTAGCCAACCTTTCCGCCTTCGACGCTGGTTGTGGATTGTGATTTTAATAAGGTAACTGTACCTATTTTTGTTTTTTAGGGTTTTCGGCAGCTGGGTTTTAAGTGGCAGCGTCTTGGCTATCGCCAATCGCAGTCTGCTCTTCCTCTCTCTGTTGAGGTACTGTGACCTTTTTTGGTGAGCTATTGTGGCTGCTCTCGCTATTCGTTTTTGTTGATTAAGTTGTGTTCATTTTTTGTTCCGACCATATTCTCCATAAGAGCTGGTGCATACTTGCTTTAGTTGCTTTAGTAAGACGCTCTCGTACTCGTGCAACACTCGCAATAAAGCAATTTCAATCAATACACATAACTTTGATCATCCATATTAAAAGCATTTGTATTTATGTTTGTGCATATACTGTAAATTGACGACACTCATTTATGTAGGTACTAAATATGACCCACTTAATAAATGAACAATAAAAAAGAGTAAACAAGAATGGGCACACGAGTGTTTATGTATGTATGTTCCTGCCGGGTGCTAAATGTACCGCAAAGTACTCGTCTCGTATAAACCTGCAAAAACACACTCAATTAGAAGCGTATTGGACATTGTCATGTGACAGGAGTAGTATGTTGTTGCTAGCCTATGCTGCCGCCACTGCCAACACCTGCACCATTGCAGCCATTGGTGTCGACGGTGAGCTACGAAATGTAGTAATTGTAGTCGAATCGTAAAAATCGGAGGGGTGATGAAGATTAAGATAACGTCACTGCAATTACGTTATAAAATAACTTTTTCCCACATCACTCATGTTGAAGAGCACGAATGGCGCTTCCACAGGCAATAAGGAAAGGACACTTGTATTGCAAGAAACACAGTTTGTTATCCGTCTGCGCTAAGTTTTATTGAACAATCTGACAACATGAAAGAAGTAAAAGGAGCCGAGAGCAATACGGTATATTGGCAGAATGACACAAATGCTTACAATGTCACAACACAATGTTGAGGTCGTCTTCAAGAGTATTATATATGTATAGGCTTCACATTAGGCATGATGAATATGCCATTTTTTCCCTCACTCATTGCCATTTTGCATTCTTTTTCCGTTCTTTTTACACCAGCAACCTCTATGAAACAAAGTACACAATCGGAAAAGTTTGCCTGTTTCTCGAGAAGGCGATAAATTAGAAACTGATATAATTATTAAGAAATTGAAATAGAGCCGGTGGCACCAAACAGCAGGCAGTCAGTTAGCGAACCGTAGCTGGCAAGGATGCGATTCATTCTACCAGCAAAAATGATTCAAGAGATTTGAAAATTTTCCCGACAAATTGCAATAGGATTCTGCACTGTCACAAATTTAAATGGAAAATGAAGTATGTATTGCACATACATCTATGTATATATGTAATTACACATACATATTATGTAGCAATTGAAGGGGAAGAGCGAAGTAGAAAAAATAAAATTTAACGCCGCAAAAACACTCAAACTTTTAAAGCATATAATAAATTGTAAATGTATAAAGTGTGTCTGTTGCCATAGTCCGAGGAATGCATCATCATAAAAAGCAAAACAAGACGCTAATAATAATTACCAAATGCAAAGAGAACAATAGTTAATTACAGTTTTTATTTTATGATGTTTCGCCTCTTCATGTTAACACAAATGTTTGTAGTGGCACTGATGCTGTCGTTTTTAAGTACTGATCCTCGTGCAAAAAATATTCGAATCAATTTAACGCTTGTCCATCTTCATGTGCAACACCAGTGGCAACAGCAGTGATAATTTCTCAAGCTTACCCATTATTAGTTAACAGACGAAGGCGTCAATGTCGAAGAGCAACAAATAAATCAGTATCAGGGTAAAGAGCCATATTACATAGAAATCACTGTCGAACTGTACACTCATGTATGCGTACATTTGTACATACTGTATGTAAATAAATATACGAGTGGGTTATTTTTGTAAACCATAAATAAAGCAAGCTCATTGATACTCATATACTGCCATTTACTAATGTACATGCTGTACTCGTATCCTTTTAATTAAAATTCTATATTTTTCCTCGACAGTCCAACATTCATTTGTGCGCCTAATTAAATAGGGCATGCGCACAAATGAATGACGGATTGTCGAAGGAAAAGATAGACTGACTGCGGCAGCGGAATATCGAAGTACCTACACGGTACTCGAACTTTAACCAGAAGAACAGAAGAAATCGACATCATTCACAACCATATCCATGTACGTTAATTTTATGAGTGCTTTCGGTGGTGTCGATATTTCGCTACTAGCGCAAGAAAAATGATTTTTGTGTGTTAAGTATTTATTGCGCAATTAATAATATATAATAGACAAGCTAAATACAGTAGCTATACTAATTGAAAATTTTTAATTAGTTTCAGGCTACTGAAAAGTGCTAGTAAGAATTGATTTTGTTCAATGCATTACTATTTCAACCTTTCCCACAAAGAGCTCATCAAGTTATATTTATTCAAGAATTCGATTGAATTTACAGTGAAGGTAGCAAAGTCGGAAATTCCTCATTTCTACATATCGTAATGTGTTCGGAGTGTGAGCAATGGTACTCAGAAGATAATGCTACAAATAACTTTAGGTTAATGGCCTGAAAGCCTAAAGCAGTTTATGGGTAAGGAGGAGGAGAAAATAAAATGTATTTAGTTATTGTGTAAAAATAAAAAAGTTACAATTTGTGGCCTATTTAAAAACAAATGTATAATAAAGGATGTTTTATTGAAGCAAAGTGCTGTGGACTATATACGATTTCGTTCTTTATTTACAATTTAAGCATTACTAGCTATACTATACTAAAATATATGTATATTTTGTGACACCATCAAACTATGCAGAAACGAGTTCGGCAACATTTAACATAGATGTATAAATGAGCCTCTGCTTGTCGTGATGGAAATGGGAATCTGGTTACGAATGTCCAGAGTGTACTGAGTCTATAAAGGGAACACTTCTCCACGTTACTGAATGGCGATGCTACGAACAATTCCGCCAGTGGAGGAGATTGCCCGATAACCCCAATTACAGATGATGGTGTTGATATTCCACCACCCGACTATGACGAGGTTTAAACGGCCATTTTAAGGCTGAAGAACAACAAAGCTGCAGGTGCTGATGGCCTGCCTGCCGAGTTGTATAAGACCGGAAGTTATGAGCTGGTCGCCTGCATGCATCAGCTCATAAGCAGAATATGGTTGAATGAAATCATGGCGGATGATTGGAGGCTCAGTGTTCTCTGTCCCGTACATAAATAAGGACACCCTACAATTTGCTCCAACTACCGGGGTATAAGTCTCCTGAGTATCGCATACAAGGTCCTATAGAGCGTATTGTGTGAAGGATTGAAGCCCATGCTCAACAACCAGATTGGACCTTACAAATGTGGCTTCAGACCTGGTAAATCTACCATCGACCAGATTTTCACACTGCGCCAAGTCCTGGAGAAGACCCAAGAAAAACAGATCGACACACACCATCTATTTGCTGATTATAAAGCCGCTTTCGTCAGTTCGGTAAGGGATTACCTCTACACAACAATGTCTGAGTTCGGTATTCCTGCAAAGCTCGTTCAACTTTGTAGAATGACACTGCATAGATCCCGTTGTGCAGTCAAAATTGGGAAGAACTGCTCCGCACCGTTTAATACCGAACGGGGTTTCAGACAAAGAGATTCGTTATTGTGCGACTTCTTCAATCTTATTAGTGAGAAAATAATATGAGCTGCTGATCTACGACATAATGGCACTATCTTCAACAAAAGTGTCATACTGTTAGCGTATGCCGACGATATTGACCTAGTCGGTATCAACTCGCGAGCAGTCAGTGCAGCATTTTCTGAATTGGAACGAGAGTCCCGTCGGATGGGTCTTACGGTGAACGAGGGCAAAACGAAGTATCTAGTGTCAACAAACAAAGAGTCCCGGCGTCTTGGACAGCACATCATTTTTGGTAACTACGCTTTTGATGTAGTAAGGAACTTTGTCTATCTTGGAACCAGCATTAACAGCAGTAATGACGTCAGCCTGGAGATATTGCGAAGGATCAATCTTGCAAATAGGTGCTACTTTGGGCTAAGTAAGCAATTGAGAATTCGAGCCCTCTCTCGAAGAACGAAAACTACACTCTACAAGTCTCTCATCATGTCTGTCCTAATATATGGTGCTGAAGCCTGGACAATATCCACCTCGGATGAGCGAATGCTTGGAGTTTTCGAGAGAAAAGTCCTACGCAAGATCTTTGGACCTATTTGCGTTGGTGGCAAGTACCGAATAAGGTACAACCATGAGCTGTACGAGCTGTATGCCGATATTGACATAGTAAAGCGCATCAAATCCAGCGGCTGCGCTGGCTAGGTCATGTCGAGCGAATGGAAGAACACGCTCCAGCTAAGAAGATGTTATATTCGGAACACGCTGGAGGACGACGCAGAAGAGGAAGACCTAACCTCCGGTGGAAAGACCAAGTACTGGCGCCAGCTAGCGAAGAACAGATATGGCTGGCGAAGCATGTTATTTTCGATATTCGGTTGTTATAGCCACATAAGAAGGAAGGAGGAAAAGGAGGAGGAAGAAAAATTAAATAAAATGGTAAAATTATTTTAAGATAATATAAATATATGGCAATTAAAGCCCCGAAGGGCTCTTTGGCCGAGCTTCTCTTCCATTACTGTTTGCGTGTTACATTTTAGACAGTATTAGAAGGGACATACATATTTTAGCCGATTACGGACGGCAGGACTCTTGGACCATCACTTTTTCTGAGCTTTGTTACAGAGTTCTTTTAGAAGCTTTTCCATGGCAAATTGTTACTGCCGGAAGAATTCCCAATTGCTTGCCGACAGTGGGTACCGTTCGAAAGGAAATTCTACTCTCTCGAAAGCATAGGAGTGAACTCTCCTGCCATACCAATTGGTAAGGATAATGAACGTGCTTTAAATATATTGAGAATACATTCAAAAAAGCGAGTGGATTACCACCACGAAATATCTCTTCTATGGCGCTTTGATGAATGTGAACTGCCGGAAAGTTATAGTATGGCTGAGAAGCGATTGTTGTGTTTAGAAAGAGAGATCTCTCAAGAATGAAACTTATTAGAGGTATTTAAAAGAACAATAACGGATTACATGTCAAAAGGTTACATTCGTAAGCTTAACATGGAGGAGATCAAGCACACGAATTTTGGCAGAGTTTCGTACTTACCAATATTTGCCGTGTTCAATAAGAATAAACCTGGTAAATCTCGTATTGTTTGGGATGAAGCAGCTAAATCACATGGTGTGTCGTTGAACGCGATGTTACTTAAAAGTCCTGATTTGTTATCGTCGCTCCCTGCAATTTTTTTTCGCTTTCGACTAAAGTCCATAGCCATATGTAGGGATATTCAAGAAATGTTTCATCAAATTTTTATTCGGCATGAGGACCAAGATGTGCAGCGTCTCCTCTGGCGTGGATGTGATTTAAATAAAGATCCTGATGTATACCCTATGAACGTAATAATATTTGGAGCTACTTGCGCTCCTAGCACATCACAATATATCAAAAACCTAAATGCCAAAGAATTGGAATTTCCAGAAGCTGCAAACGCTATAGAACAGAACCATTATGTGGATGATTTTTCGGATTCTGTGGATACTGTAGAAAAAGCAATTAAACTCGTATCGGAAGTGAAATATGTTCATAAACAGGGTGGGTTTAATATACGAGGTTGAACTTCCAATAGAGTTGAAGTTATGCTTGCAGCTACTGGAGAAAAAAATATAGTCGAGAAGATCCTGAATATTAGAGGCGATACATATATTGAAAAGGTACTTGGTATTTTTTGGTACAATGTAACGATATGCCCACTTATTGGTTTTAAAACTAGAGTGGCACCATTAAAAATTACGTCGATTCATCGTCTTAAGTTAATGGCAGTTCTTACAGGAGCAAGATTTGCTAGAACAATAATTGATGGTCATACTATAAAAAGATATCGAAAAGTATATTGGTCGGACTCAAGGTTAGATTGATTAGATTGGTAAGGGCTAGACAATCTGTCTGTCTATGATACTGCGTCCGACTCGAACTATTGTGCCATACCCGAGTTTAATATTGGAAGAGATTATATCCTCCTATTTTCTCAAAGAACATTTTGATTATTGTGAGTTCAATTTCAGATAGATTACTAGTCTGTAGTAGTTCCTTCCCGAGTATTTGTTTTCTCAAACGGAAACCTCTCAAACAGATTTCCCTCGATTTTGCTTACCAGGGCTGATAGGGCCTTTCCGGTAAATATGTTGTCATATGCTTAGAGGATTTCGGATAAGGATTTCTTCTCCGAGATATTTCTCTATAACATTTTCCATACCTTTAAGTATGCACAACATCAGGTTTATTAGTCTGAAGGATTTTGGGTATTTTTTGTTTGGTTTTCCGCCTTTTGGTGATAGACAACATTCCCTGTTCTCCAGGTCTCCGGAAAATAGCCAAAAACCAAGCTGCATGCGTATAATTTCGATAGAGTGGGCGACAGACTGTTCAGTCCTCTCTGCAAAAGTGCCGGGAACATTTTAGATTTTCCCGCCATGTTATACGAGGAGAACGTTCCTATTGCCCATTTTACAATCGAGCGTTTACAGATAAGATTGGATAATTTCCATTCTTCCCTATTGAGGCAGTAGGACTGCCAAACATTGTAATTGTTTTGGGCGGAGTCATTGTCTATTATTTCTGACCCCGGAAAATGAGCTTTAGTGAGTAGGGTTAAAGTATCCTGTGCACTGTTTGTGGTTAACCCCCTTTCGTCAGTCAAGGATCCAATCGGACAAGGTTTATCTATTGAGAGAATTTTCTGTAGCCTACAGCTTGAGTTCGCATCATTTACATCCTCGCAGAAGCGTTTGAAGGATTCTCTCTTCGCTTTTTTCTTTCTCTATTGTATTTGGTGAGACTCTCAGAGTAGGTTTGCCAGTCGTTGTTCCGTTTGGCTCTATTAAATAGCTTCCGTGTTTTTTTTATATCATCCTAAGATGACTGTTCCATCAAAGTGTCTGTCTTTTAAAAGTCTTTGTCTTTACGGGACAGTTGTCTTCATAGGCGTTTTTTTTGATCTCATGGAGATCCCTTCAAGTCTATCTATTGTGTCAACTCCATTTATAGGTAGCGTATTGATATCGTGCCTTAACTGGTAACAATAACTGTTCCAGTTCATCTGTCTTTTTGGCGTAAAGGTCACGGTAGTCAGTAATTTATCACCTAATCTAAACCTTATTTGTCTATGGTCAGAACAAGAGGGCTCTTCAGATACTCGCCAGTTGCTGACAAGTGATTTCGATAGAAAAGTGGTTAGGGTAAGATCTAGCACCTTTTTTCCTAGTTTTAGTTATGAATATTGGGCTATCTCCATCATTACAAATACTTAAGTCTAGTGAGAGTATATAATTAAATAGTGACTCACCTCTAGCGTTGGTGTCCGTGCTTCCCCAGGTAATGTGATGGGTATTCGCATCACATCCTAGAACCAGCTCTATACAATGCTGTCTTGCATATGCTATTAGCTTCTCTGCTATATCCGTGGGACATTCAACTACATCTACAGTGAAATATGCTGATGCTATTATCAATTCTCTTGAATTTCAGGTTATCTTGGCCGCGCAGGAACAAAGGAATACCATTAAATACAATACAAGATCTAGGTCTGTCAGTAGACTGATACCACAGCGCATTACCTGACTGCGAAAGACCCAAAACTTCATTTTTGGTGCTGGTCCATGGTTCCTGTACCAGTGCTATGCTAGGACCGTAGGTGTTGATGGTCTTAGCTAGAACAGCTGATGCTGCCTGCATCCTATGCAGATTGACTTGGACAAACTCCATGTTATTCGTGTGACGCCTTTGTGTGAAAGCCTACGCGCTTGCCCCCTCTACCCTTTGTCTACATCCGTACATTGCTGTTCGGGATTACAGACTTATCCGAAATACTCAATCGTTTGGACGGATTGTCCTTTCCAATCGGTTGAGTCTTCCGGGCGGGCTTAGCTGAGCCAAGCTTTACAGGTTTCATTGCTTTTGTAGTTGGTGTCTTCTTGTCCGTCCTGTTGTCGGTCTCTTCCATACTCCGGTCTGTTCGTCCCTCAAAGGCTGCCTCTTGACTAGTGAATGGTCTTTCGCCATCCACTCTTATGTGATCCGTCTTTGTCTCTTTTCCAGTTCCCCCGGTCACCGACGGCTTTGCAACATGCTCACGTCTGATCCTGAACTGAATCCGTCCCAGGGTCACCAAAAATGTCATCAATTCGTTGGATTTCGTGTAAGCAAAATTATTGACATTACTGAATTGAGAGCGTGGAACTGGATACCTAGCAAGCTTAAGTTTGCAGATGAAGCAACAAAAAATCGGGCAAAAAAACCCGATCTTAGCCAAAGTAGTCGTTGGTTCTATAGTCCAGAGTTCTTACGACATTCAGAAACAGAATGGCCAAAAGAAAAGGATATTGAAACAACATATGTTCCAAATTGATACTATGCAGCTATTGATTGACGTGAGGCGATTTTGAAAGTGGAAACGGCTTTCCAGATCAATTGCCTATGTAGTCCGTTTTGTCGAAAATAGTAAGCGCAAAGCAAATCAACAACATTTGGAAAGGGGTGAGATTACGCAACTTGAGTTTATGGTGCGGAAAGAGAACTACGTGCAGCAATTAAGAATATCGACAAGAACGTATTTGTGCGGAAATTTACAACAACATTTACAAATTGGAATTTTAACCCACCTGCAGCACCAAATATGGGAGGCGGTTTTGGAAAAAGTGGGTGACAGAGAATTTACCCTCGTTGACATGTAGATCAAGGTGGTACGAGAAGTCAAAGTTGATATGTTCGGGTGATTTGGTAAGTATTGCTGACCCTGCGAGTCCTCGAAATGTTTGGTTACGAGGAAAAGTGACAAAAGAGACAAGCAAAAGATGCACAAGTGCGCTGCGCGAAAGTTCTAACAGCACATGGAATACTAGAAAGACCAGCACCTAGGTTAGCAGTTTTAAACGTGACTGTGAAAGAGGAGTACGGCTGCGAAAATATTTCTTACCATACTCCGAGGGGGTGTTGCCGCCACTGCTTAAAACTGTATAGTTTAGTACATGTTAGATTGTGTAGATGTATGTGTGTATGTGTATGTACAGAGGTACCGATATTCTTTAAGATGTAAAAAGAGATTTTGCGCCAATTTATAAAAGAAAGAAAATTGCAAAAAGTAGAGGGAAGAAGTTGACTGTAAGAAACATTTCTATATATATTTTTAAATTCGCTGGTTCTCATACTAAAACGTACGAATTATTATATAATTTAAGTTTTTTATTTTGTAAAATTTGTTTGTTCGCAGGAATTTTAAATAAAGGCAAATTTGGATTAGTCCTTGAACTAAATCATTCCCCTTTATTATAAGATTTTGTGAGTGTCCAGCTATCTGAGGCGACTTCCTCAACACTACTTCTTTACCAGAAGTTCACCACAACTGGTGCACCCCACGGACTCGCTGATGGTTCAATATCACATTGCTTCTACATATCGGCTATCAGTGTAATGGCTTCATCTCTTTTGGCCAATGGAACTCGCCGTGGTGCTTGATGTATTGGTATCGATGTGATGTTTCACGATCGAAGTTCATCCGCCAGTTTTTCCATTTGATGAAAATATTAAACTGTACTTCTCCAATAGTTGTAAGGCCTTCTCTCTTTGCTGTTTTGTAAGCACATCTGCCCATTCTTCCATCCGTGGTTTTATTTCCGCTCTACCAGCTCCTGATCTTCTTCCACTTTTCATTGACGAACTCCTTTCACAATCTACTAAGGCAGCAACTTCCTGGCAATGACCAATCACAACTGTTCCTTTCCTTTCCTTTCTTCACAACTGTAGCTGTATTACTTGGATTTACATCGGCTGAGCTTGCAGCCAATGTTTAATGGTAACTCGACATATGCAGAGCGTAGTACTCGTTGTTTTAAATCTAACGTAAATCCGTTGTCAATCATAAAATCAACACCAATTATTACGTCATCGATGATGTCGATTCATGTTCCCACGCGTAATTTTCAATAATTACGCGTTTCTTTATCTTACCCAGAATTTGTGCATACTCATCCGTTGCTGTACGCAATTTAATTCCCAATAAAGGCTCAAACCTCTTTGCCAAATCATCCTTGATTATAGAATGCGATGTACCAGTATCCAAGGTTAAAACGAATTCCATATTTTTCAGTTTGTGAGATGGGAATGATGGGGCCACCCGCTGTTGGAGTCAGTTCACGCCCCGCTGAACTGACTCGATTTAGTTTAATGATTAATTTGTGTTAGTGGAGCGATCGCTATCCACCTTATTCTCCTTCTTTTGTCTTCCTGGAGAATTCGATCTTGATCGCTTTCGTCGTAGACGGCAGTCACGCGCCATGTGTCCTGGTTTGTCACAAATGAAGCACTTACCAGTAAACTTGTTTTCGCGTCGACCTGTTGTTCTTCCTTCAGGCTGAACTACTGATTTTACTGCCTGACACACTGCTTCAACCAGATCTTATTTTTCTGCTTCTAGTTGGCGTACTCGTGGCATTGGTCGACACATCAATCTAGCGACTTCATACGTCAAAGCACTACTAACTGTTTCGGCATATGTGTTCCTTTGTGACAGGACTTACTTACTTACTTATGTGGCCATAACAACCGAATATCGATTTAGGCCGAAAATAACATGCTCCGCCAGCCATCTCTGTTCTTCGCTAGCTGGCGCCAGTTAGAAATTCCAAGCGCCGTCAGGTTCTCCAGTACTTGGTCTTTCCACAGGAGGTTAGGTCTTCCTCTTCTGCGTCGTCCTCCAGCGGGTTCCGAATATAACACCTTCTTAGCTGAAGCGTGTTCTTCCATTCGCTCGACATGACCCAGCCAGCGCAGCCGCTGGATTTTGATGCGCCTTACTATGTCAATATCGGCATACAGCTCGTACAGCTCATGGTTGTACCTTATTCGGTACTTGCCACCAACGCAAATAGGTCCAAAGATCCTGCGTAGGACTTTTCTCTCGAAAACTCCAAGCAATAGCTCATCCGAGGTGGAAATTGTCCAGGCTTCAGCGCCATATGTTAGGAAATGCATGATGAGAGACTTGTAGAGTGTAGTTTTCGTTCTTCGAGAGAGGGCTCGACTTCTCAATTGCTTACTAAGCCCAAAGTAACACCTGTTAGCAAGAGTTATCCTATGATCTCCAGGCTGACGTCATTACTGCTGTTAATGCTGGTTCCAAGATAGACAAAGTTCCTTACTACATCAAAAGCGTAGTTACCAAAAATGATGTGCTGTCCAAGACGCCGGGACTCTTTGTTTGTTGACACTAGATTGTTGTTCTTCAGTCTTAAAATGGCCGTTCCAACCTCGTCATAGTCGGGTGGTGGAACATCAACACCATTATATGTAATTGGGGTTATCGGGCAATCTCCTCCACTGGCGGAATTGTTCGTAGCATCGCCATTCAGTAACGTGGAGAAGTGTTCCCTCCATATGCTCAGTACACTCTGGACATCTGTAACCAGATTCCCATTTCCATTACGACAAGAAGAGGCTCAGGGATTTAAACCTCCACTCAGGCGCTTGATCTTTTGGAACAATTTTCGAGTCTCATTCTTGTCGGTACACATCTCTATCTCCTCACACTCGCATCTTTCCAACTCCCTCTTCTTTCGTCTGAAAAGACGTCTCTCTGCAGACGGCGTCTTTCTCTGCGGTGGCGTCGCGACACTCCTGATCATAACACTAATTCCTCAGAGGCCGGTAGTAACCGATTACCTCCTCGGCGCAGTAGTCATGGAATAGGATATATGTGTCCACCGTGCGCATGTATCATCAAGTGGGGGAGTGTTCTGCATAAGCAGATTCGATAGCCGAGTGGCAAATGCATCTGCTGTCTCTGGTGATCGCAGCGTATTGACGTCGAGCTTTCTCTGTGTGGGACTTCTCTTTTTATTTGCAACACATAAACGTGTGCGCACCTTAGCTGCAACAAGGTAGTAATCCGAGTCGATGTTGGCACCACGGATCGATTTCACGTCCATCACACTGGAAGCATGCCTTCAGTCAATCAACCCATGTTCAATTTGGTTTCTTGTACGTTGATCTGGAGACAGCCACGTCGCTTTGTGGATGTCGAGTTGCTGGAATCTGGTACCACCAATTACCATGTTTCGTGCTGCGGCGAAGTCGATCAGCCTCATTCCGTTATCGTAGGTGTTCTGGTGGAGGCTGAATTTTCCGACAGTTGGACCAAAGGTACCTTCCTTGCCCACCCTGGCATTAAAGTCGCCAAGCACGATTTTGATATCGTGGCGGGTGCAGCGGTCATATGCTTCTTCGAGGCGCTGAAAGAAGCTCTCCTTGGTCACATTATCCTTCTCATCCGTCGGAGCGTGGACACATATAAGGCTGATGTTGAAGAATTTTGCCTTGATGCGGATTGTCGCCAGCCGTTCATTCTCAGGCGTGAACTGTGAGACAAGATGGCGTAGTCTCTTGCTGACCAAAAATCCACATCCTAATTCGTGCCTTTAAGCATAGCAACTGTAGTAGATGTCACAGGACGCTCTTTTGGAGCAGCCCTGTCCTGTCCATCGCATTTCCTGGAGAGCGGTGATATCAGCTCTATATTTTTCGAGGATATCAACCAGCTGGATAGAAGCACCCTCCCTATAAAGGGACCGGACATTTCAGGTGCATATCCGTAAATCCTTCTCCTTTTTTCGTTTGCGGGGGTCATCAACAAAAGCGGTAGTCCTTATCCGAGGCATATCTGTTTTTTTTCATTGGGGGATTTTTTATGTGGCGGGTCCCAAACCCAACGCACAACCTCTAACCGAGGAGATTTTCGCCACTCACTTCAGCTGCCTCCCAGCGGGTACCAGGAGGACGTTGCCCGGTGGTCGCAACATGGAGGGCCCCCATTGATAATAATGAAGGCGCCATCACATAGTAAGCAGAGCAAGCTATATGACTACTCCTCATTAATAAATAAAGGTATCATCACATAGCGCTCAGATCAAACTACATGACAGCCAGTGAGTTGACTTGCGATGAGTTCAACAAGGATTGCGCTAGCCCCACCCGGTTGAGGCAGTTAGACACGTTACCTTGCGAAAACACCACCAGACAGGTGACAGGACTAGGGCACGCTTTATCTCTCCATCACTTATGCCATCTATGAATGCCTCTATTTTTATTTTTTCGACGAACTCTTCCGAATTATCGGAGAACGCTAGATGACAAAAGCGCTCAATATCGGAAGCAAATTTTTGAAGGCTCTCATTACTCCGTTGCACTCGCGATCTTAACTCCACTCAATGCAATTGACTGGAGTGTGACCATCAGTGATTGGTAGCTACCAGGATCTTTCTCTGGAACCATCTGCAAGACTTCTTACGCATTAGTCTTGTCACTATCGTTCTATTGATTCTTCGAAGCTGTTGTCTCGAACTGAAGCTTAAAGATGTTGAATGGCGTGGTTTTCATCAGATGTCGGCGGCTTTAGTTTAATTGTACCTAATTCTCTAATCACTGATGTAGATGGTCAATTTATTTATAGTTGATTAAGTTCGTGTTCAGATTTCTCGATCTTATCTTTCAATTTGTCCACATGTTCCTTCAGATCCGTGTCTTTTTCAATAATGGCACCAGAAATTTCCTGAAATCTGAGTTCAGTTCTTTTTTGTATATTTTCAATTACTTATCCTTGGCGAGCTGAACTGTCTTGAATTTCCATTGTGTTTTCTTGGCGAGACTTATTTTCTTGCAGCTGTTGCTGCTGTTGCATTATGGTTTTCATGAATTCCATGAGTTGATCACTCGAATGTATAGTGTTATCTATATCTACATTAATACCCTGAGCCTCCATAGCCTCACCAGCAGTTCCGCTTTTGCATCTGATGACAACTCTGGCAACTGCTTTTTAAGTTGGTCCACTTATAGTTGGTTAATTTTCACCATCTGTACAGAATCCCACTTCTGACACCAATTTTTACGTTTTTATTTTGTGAACGTTTAATTATACTCGTGCCGTAGCTCAGTGGTTAGTATGTTGGCATTCTGATCTGTAGGTCGTAGGTTCAATCCCCTGCTGAAGCATAACAAATTTAATATCGAAAAAATTTTTTCTTTCTTCTAAAAAAACTCTGTGACAAGGCTCAGAAAAAGTTATGTCGCAAGAGTTCTGCATTTCGAAGCCGGCTAAAATAAGCAGGTCCCTCTAATACTGTCCAAAATGTAACACGTACAACATTAATGAAAGAGAAGCTCGTCCAAAAGCTTATAAGTTGATTCTACTCGAATCAAACCTGAATTCTCTCAATAGTAGCTGCAACACTATTTAATTAATAGTTCTATTTATTTCTATTCTATTATTTCTATTTCTATTTACAATCGCTATTTAATGTACTTGCTACTTTTAGCTTGCTATCGTGTAATGTTGCCTCGATCACTTTCTGAAATGAGAGAATTGATTCATTTGTCAGCAAACTGGCCTTATTTATACTCTGTGGCAACGAGTTTTTTCTCTTTCATTCTCGTTGGCTTGTTTTGGTTATCGCCTATTCCTCTTTGTTGATATTCGTGCTATTCATAAGTAGTGATGAATAACCATCGATACCTTTTACAATATATTCGTTAAAAACATGCTGGATGTCACCAAATTTTGTCGATGTGGTAAAGGTTGGTACTTTATCACTAAAATATAAAACATACACATATAATGCAATGAAAACACTACAATTCCATTCAAGAGACTATGATTCACTATAAAAATGGTAAATGCTACTTTAATCTAGCTCACAATCGGGTACTCGAGTGGATCATAACCGGGTCTGGATAAAAGTTTGTAAATGATATAACATTTTTTCATGATGTTTATATTACCTCATATTTTTTATTATATTGAGCTACGAGTCCTAATCTATAAATTTAGAAATAATACTTACAATTTTTCAACGATTTACTAACAAATCTAGCATTAAAAAAAAAACAGTATTACTTACCTTGCGGTTTTTTTGCACGATATTTATTTTGTTTATTTATAAATTATCCTGTGAAATACGAGTAAGCGCTATATCGATACTTATATACTGAAACACTATTGTAATTCATTCTTCTTCAAAGATGAGTAATTTCAACTAATTTTAAGTGAATTTCACAGTCTTCTAACGGGATGTAAATTTCCAGGAAATATCCTCAATGTCCTCAATGTGGCTTAGAAAAAACATTTTGCTGCTTCTCACTTACTATATAGATTGAACTAAGAATCAGCATATTACGGCATGACAGTCTTTGGAGTTCATTTAATTTTCTTTGTGCAGTTACTTGTTCAGTATACCCACTATGACATTTTGGGACTTAGGTCCCATGTTTTGCCGAAGTCTTGTGTTTTGACTCACTTTAGTGCCCTTTGAAGTCGTGCCATTCAGGAACTTCCTTCATGCTTCCACAGAAAATTTATTTTTGGTATTTTGTTAGGGCTAGCCTTCCCACATATTAGTTGTTGTAGTCTTGTTTGAATAATTGCAATTTTTAAGTATTCAAAATCATTATAATTCGGTTAATTTCATATTTAATTAATAGAATATTTTGATAAAAAAATTTTTTTTTTCTTCTTCTTCTTCTTATGTGGCCATAACAACCGAAAATTGATTTAGGCCGAACATAAAATGCGGCTCCAGTCCAGTCTTTTCTGTTCTTCGCTTGCTGGCGCCAATTGGATATCCCTAGCGCCGCCAGGTACTTCCAACGAAGGTTTGGTCTTCCTCTTCTTCTGCGTTCTCCAGCGGGTGCCGAATTAAGTACCCTCTTCCCTGGAGCGTCTTCTCCCATTCGCGCGACATGACCTAGCCAGCGCACCCGCTGGATTTTGATGCGCTTTATTATGTCAATATCGGCATACAGCTCGTACAGCTCATGGCTGTCCCTTATTCGGTACTCGCCTTCAACGCAAATAGGTCCGAAGATCCGAAGAGTTATCCTGGCTATCCAGGCTGACGTCATTATAGTTGTTGATGCTGGTTGCAAGATAGATGAAGTCCTTCACCACCTCGAAAGTGTAATTGTCACAGTGACGTGTTGTCCAAGATGCCGGAACTCTTTGTTTGTAGCCACTAGGTACTTCGTCTTGCCTTCGCTAACCGTAAAACCCATTCGACGTGACTCTCATTCCAATTCAGAGAATGCTGCACTGACTGCTCGCGAGTTGACACAGATTATGACAATATCGTCGGCATAATAAGATTGAAGAAGTCACACGATAGCAAATCACCTTGTTTGAAACCTCGTTCGGTATTAAACGTAGGGGAGATATCCTCCCCAATTTTCACTGCACAACGAGAACTAAGCACTGTCATTCTGCAAAGTCGAATGAGATTTGCAAGAATACCGCACTCAGACATTGTTTTGTAGAGGTAATCAGTTACCAGAAAGTCGAAAGCGGCTTATAATCAACAAATAGGTGCTGTGTGTCGATCTGTTTTTCTTCGGTCTTCTCCAGGATTTGGCGCAGTGTGAAAATTTGGTCGATGGTGGATTTACCAGATCTGAAGCCACATTGATAAAGTCCAATCAGGTTGTTGAGCATAAGCACAATACGCACCATAAGACCTTGTATGCGATGCTCAGGAGACTTATGCCACGGTAGTTGGCGCAAATTGTGTGGTCTCCTTTTTTATGTATTGGGTAGAGAGCACTGAGACTCCAATCATCGGGCATGCTTTCGTCCGATCATATTTGGCTTATGAACTGGTGCATGAAGGTGAGCAGGTCATGTTAAATAACTCGCAGGCATACCATCTGGACCTGATACTTTGTTGTTCTTCAGCCTCAATATGGCTGTTTTAACCTCGTCATGGTCGGGTGGTAAAAAGTCAACACCATAATCTGTAATTGGGGTTATCGGGCAATTTCCTCCACTGGCGAATCTGTTCGTAACATCGCCATTCAGTAACTTGGAGAAGTGTCCCTCCTAAGAGTCAGTACACTCTGGACATCCGTAACCAGATTCCCATTTCCATCACGACAGGAAGAGGCTCCGGAATTTAAACAGCCACTAAAGCTCTTGATCTTCTCGAACAATTTTTGAGTCTCACTTCTGTCGCCGCACATCTCTATCTCCGCACTCCACGTCTCTCTCTACCGCTCCTTCACAGCTCGTGTTGTTCCTGCACGCAAGGTTTTTCTGTAGGCGTCGTCTTTCTCTGCGGTAGCGTCGAGACACTCTTGATCATACCACTCGCTCCACAGAAGACGCTTGTAACCGATTACCTTTTTGGCAGCAACAGTCATGGAGTGGGATATGTATGTCCATAGTGCGCATATATCATCAAGTTGGGGAGTGTTCTGCCTAAGCAGATCCGAGAGTTAAGTGGCAAAAGCATCTGCTGTCCCTGGCGATCGCGGGGGTAAACGGTTGAGTGATGCGAAGTATTATACACTGATAAGGTCGCTGTCTCCAGCTAGGACCTCTAGCCTCTCCTCATCAATTTTCTGCTCTCACCTGCATGTGGTGCCCCTGCTAATCCTAGCAACCTTACATGAGATTGGGTAACCAACCCAATGGATTGTCTAGTAGGAGACAGACGAGAGTTAGAAGACCGTTGCTTCAACAACGGGCGGAGGGAGTAAACCCTCTTAGTATTAAAAAATCTCCCCCTAACCCAGGGTGTTATGCGACCCGTGCCCAATGGGTGAGTTTGTCAGCCAGGGGATTACGTTAGGCTGTCTTTGCACTGAGCCATCCTGATTGGGGAGATTTCCCCAATTATCCTCTTTGGTCGTCGCATATGGTGACTTGTCACTTTAAGCGGCCCTGCCTTCTCTGAGAGCTGGAGGGGCAGACGACCGTACGAAACAGTTGACATGCCAAACACTAAGAACAAAAATTCGGATACCGTGATGCACGGACGGAGGGGGTTGGGTACCACCTCGGAGGAGGATTTCTTGGCTTCTAGCCAGGAGACGGTTACTAGTGAGGATGTGGGTCACAGCACATTAGTAATTAATCAATCAGAAAAAGCTGCTGGGGCCAAGAGGCCCAAGCCTAAAACTAAACCATCCTTACATAAGCAGTACCAGCGGGCTCTGCACATCCTCGGTAGGATAAGCAAAAACGTGGCTGCTGGTACTGCTCATCCATAGAATGAGGTCGACAAATTCAGGTATCGGAAGGTGGTCCAAGATTACAAGGAGTACTTGGCCAAAAAACCCAGGGTAAATGAGGCAACAAAGCGGAATCGGCCTCACGACGAATCCAGGAGGCGCCTACGGAAAGCAAAATGGCCGACGGTCATTTACCTCGTGAGCCACCACGTTTCGACTCAGCGGAGTTTGTCCGCGGTTATAGGGTCATCAAATGCGGCGATCAGGACTCTTTAATTTTCCTTAATGGCGCGGTTGCCAAAATCCAAGACGCCTGGGAAGGCTTGCGGCTAAAGACTATCCCAGCCAGCGAGATACCTCGCCGGCCCAGGGCGCGTATATACATACCAAACATGGAGTTTGATGGCAACCAGATGATTAAGTATCTGCAGGTACATAATCGCGCTATCCCGATGACAACTGGTCAGTCATCAAAGCGGAGGCTCTGCAAAAGAATAGTGCGTCGTTCTTTCTGCTCATTACAGAAGAGAGCCTCCACCCGCTAGAAAAAGCGGAAAATAAACTTTGGTTCGGCATGCGACATTCCAAAATAAAAATATTCCGCTCTGCGAACCCGGAGCAAGAGCAGGAGGATATAGCCGAGGGCGCCGTAAAGCTGTTGGAAGCTGTTGGAAACAAACATCGACGTTTAACCATGGTCATCAAGGTTGTCCAAATTAACTTGCAGCACCCTCGGGCTGCTACGGACAACCTTGCCATCTTCCTGGTGGAGGAGGACGTGGATATGACCATTCTCCAGGAACCCTGAGTGCGGGGCACCGAGATCAAAGGGTTTTCGGGAAAAACTACAACGTACTCTATAAACGGATCCAAGGTAGACCTAGATCATGTATTGTAGCAAAAAAACACCTAAATATTTTTCCAACCCCATTGTACGGTTCACAGGATGTAACGGTTGCTGACCTAGTAGGTGACGGCGTCACACTACGGGTCGCATCAGTATATATGGCACATGAAAAACCTGTGCCGCCTGAAGAGGTTAACAGACTAGCGCAAGAAAGAGGTGACAGGACCCTTTTTCTCTGGTGCGACGCCAATGCCAGACACGCATTATGGGGCAGCTCCGAGACAAATGAACGAGGTGAGTCTTTGTTTAACTTTTTAATAAACACAAACTTAGTAGTATGCAACAGAGATGACACCCCCACTTTCACCTTTCCAAGCTCGGAGCAGTATGATGGATGGGCGAAAGTGTTGGATATCACTTTATTATCAGATAGCGATGTGATAGGGGTTAAAAATTGTAGAGTTTCCAGCGAAAACTCCTTCTCGGATCATAACTGGATACTCTACATTTTGGATCTTAAGGTAGACCCATCCTTGCCACACTAACTGGGCGAGGTTTGAAAATTCAGTTAGAAATAGAATAGGAGGGGTTCCTATTCATAGAATAACATCCATTGATTCACTAAACAATAGGGTCGAAACATTGGAAAAAGCATTCGGTAAGGCCTTTAAAATGTCGTGCCCACTGAAATATGGCAGAAAAACCTTCGCCCCCTGGTGGAGCCAGGAACTGCCGGAACTAATCGATCAGTGGGATCACGCAAAGTTCATTAGACAAGCTCAGCTCTTGGGCTATCAAGTGTGGCCTAAGGTTGAAGCCGGATAAAACAGCACTGATGCTTTTCACCAACAGAATCAAAATACCCAAATTTGACTTGGCTAAATTAAACCATTAAACGATAACTCTTTCTTCCAGTGCTAAATACTTGGGGTTATTTTGGACTCCAAGCTTATTTGGAGGTTAAACACTGAAAACCGGGTAAAGAAGGCTTGCATTGCCCTCTACACCTGAAAAGAGTAATTGGAAGGAAAAGGGGTCTACAACCAAAACTTACTTTATGGATGTACATCCAATTTTATCGTATGGCTCGGTTGTTTGGTGGAAAGCCTTGGATAAGGCCTACACCTTTAATAAACTTAGTAGTATACAAAGGTCAGCATGTGCAGCGGTAGTCGGAGCTATAAAGTCGTGTCCCGGGGATGCTTTTAACGTTTTGACACACATGCTCCCTATTGATCTATATATTAAGAAAACGGCAACCTTGACAACAGTGAGGCGAAAGGAAGGGAGTCACTGGAAGGAGAGAACCTAAGGACATGGATGCATACTAACAAGGGAAACGCAATATGCGTCTGACAGGACAGATTACATCATCCTGAAGATGAATTTCAATAGAAACAACAATGAATTTCACAATAGTTTTTCCTTCGAGGAAGGATTGGACTAAGGGATGTCTGTTAAACAGCTTCGAAACCACAATCAACACGGACGGCTTCAAAATGGATTGTGGCGTAGGGACAGGAATATATTCAGAGAGATTAAAAGTGGACAAGATTGTGCGCCTCCCCAACCTGTCTAGCGTATTCCAGGCGGAAGTGTTTGCAATCGGGGAAGCTTGTAGAATACTAATCGCAGACTTCAGATTCAAGCTCAATATAGCTATACTATTGGACAGCCAAGCTGCAATTCAGGCCTTGAATTCAGCAGTGATATCCTCCTTTCTAGTGGAACAAACTAGAAGAAGTCTCAATACACTCAGCGAACGGCACAACGTTTCATTAATCTGGGTTCCGGGACACCGGAACATAGAAGGAAACGATAAAGCCGACGAACTGCCAAGAAACGGATCTTCAATGCAAGAGGCTCTTGCAGAATCGGTGTTCATACCGCTGAGTGTAGCCAAAAGAGCTATCCATACAAAATATCTACAAATAGCTGATTGTAGGTGGAAAGTCTTATAAAGTGTAAGACTAGTAGGTCTCATGACGATTTCTGTCACAGTTGTAACCAAGTGGAAGAAAAGGAAACGGTCTTCCACTTCCTTTGTAAATGCCCTGCCCTTTGGAAGCAGAGAATGAACACCTTAGGCAAACAACTCTTCAACAGCATTGAGTTGGCAGAAATAAACATCAACGACCTCCTAAGGTTTCTAAACAGCACGAACTGGATCTAACTGTGCCGCCCACACAAACAACCTAACGAACTGCTGGAAGCGAGGATGTGGTAACAAAACGGTGCGTAAGCGCTATTTGAACTTATGGATGAGTCACCACTTCAACCAACCAACCAACCTGGCGATCGCACCTTATTGACGTCAAGCTTTCCCTGTGTGGGACTTAGTTTATTTGCGACACATAAACGTGTATGGACCCTGGCTGCAACAAGGTTGTGATCCGAGTCGATGTTGGCACCACGGATCAATTTCACGTCCATCACACTGGAAGCATGCCATCCGTCAATCACCACGTCATCAATTTGGTTTCTCTTTCGCTTATCTGGAGACAACCCTGTTGCTTTGTGGATATCGAGATGCTGGAATCTGGTCTTCTCTGTCCTTTTCTTGCTGGCTTCAATTGGATATTCCAACCGCCGCAGGGTTAAACAACACTTGGTCCTTCCAACGGAGGTTTGGTCTTCCTGTCCTTCTGCGTCCTCCAGCGGGTGCCAAATTAAATGCCCTCTTCGCTGGAGCGTCTTCTTCCATTCGCTCTACATGACATATCGAGCGGATGGATTCGTCTGATTATGTCAAATTTTTTTAACAAACAATTAAACGAACAGCAGTATTTTAAAGATGTAAAGAAATACTAAAAAGTTCATACATTTAGTGAAACGATTTATTTTGAATATTTTTGGGAATGAATTTTATAATCTATAAGATTTATAAAGAGATCTGTGAATTATTTATTTTAAATCCTGCGGGCTAACTCTGTACGAGGCAAAGGTTTGTCGATTTATTTCCATTCCGTGAAAGTCACCAATAAGAGTGGACGTGTTTGATAGAGTCGGAAAAGTGATTGTTTTCGGTAAAAAAAAAAATTTTTAATATTTTGCGAAAAGACGCTAAGAAACTCAGTGAGTTATTTCGGTGATTTTTTTTTTTTTTTTTAGAAAAAAAAAAAAATAAACAAAATAATATCGTTTGCAAACATTTTGTTTATAATATGAGTGTTCAGCGCTCTCCTCTCCGGCAACGGCAATCGCCTGTTAATGTGTGTGTAAACAATAATTTGCAATCACCCGCGCAAACCCCCCCGATAAGTGCATTATCAAAAAAACAGTTGATACACACTGCACAAGTGAAAGTAACAGTGCAAATCTTTTGCCTGTACATATTCCTCACTCTAACACTACATCAAAATTTGCAACAACAATAAATACAGACAAAATAAATAATTTGTTCTCTCGTGATATACTATCTCCCTCTATACCGTGGAGTGTACAATGCGCTTCTCCTGCTGTAACACCAACAGCTACAACATCAAAGCAAACAAATAACGGCCTTTCTACTGAAGTGCATGACCCAGTAGTTAAAGAAACTAGTGCGATGGCTAATAAAGAACCAGTTGCTGTTCAAACTGGAATTGATCGCTACATTACTGTAGTAAAGCGAAAAAGAAGTCCACAAAATTCAAACAAATGAATTCAACAAAAATTCAAAAGCAGAACACTGCCCCCATTAGTTCGGAAAATAGATACGCTTTGCTTTCAGGTGATGAAAGTGACGAAAATATTATCTCCAAGAAAAATTTCAAACCCCCATCCATTTTCTTAAGAGAACGCAACTCAGATAAGTTGATTTCTAGAATTACAAGTCTTATAGGACCAAAGAATTTCCACGTTGTTCCTATTCGCAAAGGCCAAATTGAGGAAACGAAAGTGCAAATCTACAGCGAAACTCATTATCGCAAAGTAATTGCGGAATTTGATGCTGTAAAAAAGAATTACTACACATATCAGCTAAAAAGTAGTAAAGGCTTATCGTAGTACTCAAAGGCGTCGAACCCAACGTTGACATTAACGAAATCAAACTTGCCCTTCAGGAAGAAGGGTTTCAAGCCAAAACAGTATTCAACATTCTCAACAAGAGCAATATACCTCAACCGTTATATCGTATTGAGCATCACCCTGAAACAAAACCCCTAAAAAAAGGTGAAGTACACCCCATATATAAAATTCGATATTTATTGCATCGCAAAATCACAATCGAAGAACCCCATAAGAGAACTGGACCTCCTCAGTGCAGTAACTGCCAAGAATATGGACATACTAAGACATATTGTACCCTGCCAGCTGTTTGTGTGATTTGTGGAGATCTCCATAAATCAAACATATGCCCAAAATCTAAAGGCGATGCTAGCATGAAAAAATGCAGCAATTGTGGAGGTAATCACACCGCAAATTATAGAGGTTGCCCAGTATATACAACCCTAAAGCTAAATTTCTCCGCTAGCAATCAACCTCTAAAACCAGTTGAGCAAACTCAGATAGCCAACTCAAGTAAGAGACAAAATATTGATGCAACACAATTCTTCTCTGCAATCCCAAAACAAGAATCAAACCAATTCATACGCTAGTGGTTTAAAACAAAACCCAGACCAACAAAGCAATGCAAATAATGAGCATAAACACTCACTGCCCACCCAACAGCCAAGTACCCTTGAACATTTGCTTCAAACATTAATTCAGAATATGAACCAATTCATGAACTCAATGCAAACAATGATGCAAGAAATGATGAAAAATCAATCGATGTTACTCCAAACATTGCTATCGAGACCATGAGTTGTCTCAAGATATGCCACTGGAACGCCAACGGCTTAAGCCAGCACCGTTTGGAGCTAATTCAATTCCTTGAATCCAGCCAAATCGACATAATGATGATATCTGAGACCCACTTCACTGACGAAAATTGCTATCGAATACCATATTACAAACTGTACACCACAAATCATCCGCATGGTAAGGCACGCGGAGGAACTGCCATATTGATAAAAAGCAGAATAAAACATCATGTTCTCGAAGATTTCAGTAGCGTCTACTTGCAAGCAACAAATATATGTCTGGAATAATACATCTCTAAGCTAGTAATATCTGCGATATACTGTCCCCCAAGATACAGTATTACCGAACAGCAATATAAAGAATTTTTCTCAACTCTTGGTAGCAAATTCTTGGTTGCTGGCGATTTCAACGCCAAACACACTCACTGGGGCTCCCGCTTAATAACTCCAAAAGGCAGAAGACTATGTTCAATCATCACTAACCACGGCTACGATGTTATTTCAAATGGTCAACCGACATATTGGCCGACGGACAAGAGGAAAATACCCGATCTCATAGACTTTGGAGTCGCCAAAGGTTTGCAGATGGAAAATATCTCCACAGAGTGTAATTATGATCTATCATCTGACCACTCACCCACGGTAATATCTATAAAATAACCAAGCCCCCAAAGCAATTGCGTTAGAAAGAAAATAGACTGGATAAAATTCAAGAAATATATAAATTCCCATCTTCCTCTGAGTACTGTATTAAGAAATGGACACGATGTAGACTCAGCACTCGAAAAATTCAACCAGCTGCTCTCATTAGCTCTCAGCTCAACCACCTGCACAAAGGTATGCAAGCAATCAAACTATAGCCCATACACACCAGCCGATATTGAATTGCTAGTAAGACAGAAAAGAAGACTCCGAAGACAATGGCAAGAATTCAGATCACCGAATCTGAAAACACAGCTACAGCACTGCACTCGAAAGTTAAAGCAAGCCTTAAAAAATAAAAACAACAAAGAGTTAGAAGAGCACATAGCGAAATTAACACCTGTTGAAGCGTCAGACTACTCTTTGTGGAAATCAGCAAAAAACTCAAATCGGCCAATTCTCACTGATTCCCCCATCCGTTTGACGGTAATTGCGTTAGAAGCAACTGTGAGAAGGGTTTGGCTTTTGCAAACCACCTAAAAAGTGTGTTTACACCCAATCCACCCTTTTCACAGTCCTCATTACCAAAATTAACTTCTCAACCTTGCTCAATAACGCTCAAAATTAAAAAAAAGGACATATTCAAAGCAATTTATAAAGATTTAAACCCAAAAAAATCACCTGGTCCAGATAAAATTACCGGTAAAATGATAAAAGAGCTACCTCCGGCTTCAGTAATTCATCTCATGCACATTTTCAATGCTATCCTTCGTATTAAACACTACCCCAAATGCTGGAAAACTTCAAAAATTATTATGATAGCAAAACCAGGAAAAGACCCTACAAAAGTTGCATCGTACAGACCTATCAGCCTCCTGCCTCTACTTTCTAAAGTATTCGAAAAGCTACTTGTCATGAATATAACTCCATTTATTAATCTCAACCAACTGATTCCTCAACATCAGTTTGGATTTAGAAAACAGCACGGCACAATAGAACAAGTCCACCGCATTGTAACTCTGATAAGGAACACTTTTGAAGAAAAAAAGTATTGCTCAGCTGTCTTTCTTGATATCACTCAAGCTTTCGATAAAGTATGGCACGATGGCCTTATTTACAAACTCAAACTATTACTGCCTGCAAATGTCTCCTCATTGCTTAGTAGCTACCTCACGAAAAGACAATTTCTCGTACATCACAAGGATTACACAACAAATCCATTGGATATTCACGCTGGCGTTCCTCAAGGAAGCGTTTTGGGCCCCTTACTGTATCTCTTATACACTACAGATATGCCCAGCAATAACCCTACATTTATATCGACCTTTGCAGATGATACGGCAATATTGTGCTCTAGCGCTAGCCCCATAGAAGCTACTAAACTCCTGCAAAGAGCGTACATGTAACCTTCACGCTAAGGCCAGATACATGTCCCCCACTTAAAATTAATGGCCAATCAGTTCCACAATGTTCCTCAACAAAGTACTTGGGTATTCACCTCGACAGAAGGCTGACCTGGAAAAATCACATAGAGGCAAAGAAAACTCAGATCAAGCTTAAAATTAATCAGTTATGGTGGCTGATACACAAAAGATCACAGTTGAATTTCGAATACAAAGTGCTATTATATAAAGCAATCCTGAAGCCAATCTGGACTTATGGTATTCAGTTTTGGGGCACCGCATCTCCCTCAAATATCAAAAAATTGCAGCGAATACAATCCAAGTGTCTGCGAATTATTGTAAACGCGCCTTGGTATATGAGGAACGTTAACATCCATCGAGATTTAAATGTACCCACAATTTCTGAGGAAGTTGCAATGTCTTGCAGAAACTACATTCAAAAATTACACAGTCATCCGAATCCCCTTGCTAGGCAATTGTTGCTGAGCACGGGCCATCGTCGATTAAAAAGAAATTGCTGTGAAATTGCTATACCTCGTGACTCAACAAATTGTGATGGAACGTTGGGAATATCACATAATTTTATTTGGTTTATAAGATTTGATTACTTATTGTTAGTTTCTAAGTAATTTTAGAAAGATCCAATAAAAAGGCTTGTAAAAAAAAAAAAAAAAAAAAAATTTCCATAGTCTGATGCTGTGTATAAAATTTCCTGCTTCTCTGAAGAAATATTTTTCAAGAAACTCTTTGCAAATAGGTTTGTGCCTGTTAAACTAGTTATTGAGTTCTATGTATACAATAATCAATAAAATATAATATCTCAAATAATTATACTTTCCTAAATTTTGTAAAATATTGGCCCCGTCAGTACAAAACATACTACCAAATCCTGACAATATTTTTATAATAAATGACTATGATTCTAAGGCAGAATAAGGAATACATAAGTCTAAAATATTTTATGTACATTGCAGTATTGTTCATTCAATTTTCGAGGAATTTTTTAAAATTCAATAAATGATAGATTAATTACATATTCGGCTTTATTTGTTATGCTGCAACTAGCCACCGACGTAAAAACGTAGAACGTGTCAGCTGACACGACCTATCTTATGGGAATGTCATGTTAACGAAAACTCACCACCGTATGATGGTGACGTAGACGTTGCTCGGAGCGGAGAAAATCAATGCAATTTTGTATGTTCTTACGTACGGGCGGTACGTACGTACGCTACTTCGGTGGCTAGTTGCAGCATTACTTTCAAGTTGTAAAGTTACTGCGTTTGCAAAAATAATACTATACTAAAACACTCACATTTGCACTCAGAATTCAATAATGTTGGCTGAAGTCAAATACTTCACGCATATACTCGTATATAGGTATAGTAAAACGAGGTATAGCAAAAAGAGAGAGTAGCTACGTAGTTATATTCCAATAAGTGAAGCAGAAGAAGTCAACGGAACAACAACAAACACATACGGAAAGAAACTAAACAAAAAAACAACAAACACACGATTTTGACATTATATGAAAAAGTTTTTGACATTATAAACCGATGCCAAGAGAAAAGTTTTGCAATTTATCTGCCTTATAATCTTGTACAATGAGCTAGCAGCAATATAGAAGTTTTACATGACTACATATATATGACTTCATCAAGCAGTATAAATCAATCACTTGCAGCCATTGTTTCTACGATACGATTTCGGTAATTGCTGTGTACATTTCTACAATCCATTACAATACGGTATGTTATTTACGACATTTTTTCAATGAAAATAGGGTTTCTAGCCTGTTCCGACTTCTGACCTGTTTCGCTGCGGCATAGTGTTAAACTGATGGTCTGGTGGTGTTTTCACAAAGTTAAATTTCTTAACTCAAGAAGGCGATTTTAGTAATACTTGCTGTACTCATCGGAATTCTACTCACTCGTCATCATGTAGTTTGTTATGTTTGTTATGTGTGCTATGTGTCGCTACCGTCATATTTTAAGGGGCCCTACACGTGGCGACTACCGATCAGTATCACCCTGACACCCGCTGAAATTAGTGTCGAAAACATTTTTGTTTTTTTGTTATACGAACGATTCCAGCGAGCCCACTTACCCGCACATCCGACCGAGGAGCACATCCGTCTGAATGCATGGATCGGTGACCGGTAACAGTAGCAGACCGGACTGCTCTGTAAAAACGGCTTGGAAGCAGTGGACAATCTAGAAAAAATATTTTCATCAGTGAAATAAATTGTTAAAGAAAATAATATATATACAAAAATAAAATTAATTAAGAGTATTCAATAAGCAAGCTTACAGAATGTCGAGTTATCTTATCTTAACCCTGAGTTATCTACTCAGGACAGGTTAAATTGATAAATTGGCTTGGACATCAAAGAGTTTAATGAGTTAGAACGTTAAATTTTGCAATTTTGTAGGGTTAATTTGTTAACTCTATGTCTCTATGTCGTACATGACTCTTCCTACATATTGTAACGAGTATCGATAGTTGGTTACTCATCACTAATTGTGAATGACACCAATAATGGCAAGATCAAAGCGAATGTCAACAAAGAGAAATAGGCTATAACCAGAACAAGCCAACGAGAAAGAAACAGAAGAATCTCGGCTACGATAAAGAAAGATTCTGGAGTGTTGCCACAGACTATAATTAGAGCCAGTTGCTGACACATGGAATTCAGTTGAATCACGAAGGTGATCGTGCAAATATTGATACAGTATCAGAGGCAAACGTTGGAAGTACATTAAAGAGTTATTGTAAATAGTTGATTGTAAATAGAGTTAATTAAATAAATTATTGATGTATATAGTTGTACAAAATAAGTGTTGCAATTCAATTCAAATGGAATTGAACGTTCACAAAATAAAAGCATAATATCCATTTCGCGGTTTCAAAAGTATAGGGATAGAATTCGACATCTGTCAAAATGAGTTGTTAAAACAATTTCTTTTTTTTTCAGTTCATTGTCTGACATTTGCGAAAATGGATCGCTTAACTATCGCACAACGCATTAAAATTGTATAAACCTACTACAAAAATGGTGATTCTGCCACAGCCACATATCGTGCTTTAAGAGGAGATTATGGTTTACATAATCGTCCAACTACGCAAGCAATTAGAAAAATTGTGAAGAAATATGAAGGGACTGGATTGGTTACAGATATTGTAAGGCCTGTGCATCATCGTTTCGCTCGTACCACCAAAAATATCGCTGCTGTAAGTGAAAGTGTTGCCGAAGACCCGAATGTGTCGATTCCTCGTCGTTCTCAGGAATTAGGACTGTCTTACGGCACATTATGGCGTATTTTGCATTTGGATCTACACCTACATCCATATAAAATCCAGCTCACACAACAACTGAAGCCAGCTGACCAACGTCGTAGATACGTCGAATGGGTGCTTGAACAACAGGCGGTGGACGGCTATTTTTCGAACAAAATTTTCTTCAGCGACGAAGCACATTTCTCACTCGGCGGGTATGTTAACAAACAAAATTGTCGTATTTGGGGTTCTGAGAATCCTCAAGTAATTGAAGAGAGGCCACTACATCCACAAAAAGTCACTGCTTGGTGCGCTCTTTGGTCCGGAGGTGTGATTGGACCTTACTTCTTCGAAAACGACGATGGAACGACTGTCACCGTCAATTCGGAGCGTTATGGTCATATGATAACCGACTTTTTTTTGCCTGCTATTGAAGAATACGACTTAGAGAATATGTGGTTTCAACAAGACGGTGCCACATGCCACAAAACTCGATCGAATATGGCTTTATTGCAAGAGAAATTTTCTGGCCGCGTAATTTCTCGTCGTGGCGATATCAAGTGGCCACCAAGATCCGCTTGACTTTTTTTGTGGGGCTACGCGAAAGACCGTGTTTATGCAGATAAACCTTTAACTCTTGAGCACCTAAAAACCAACATTCGTCACGTTATGGCTGAGATACCGCCCAATATGTGTCAAAAAGTGGTCGAAAATTACCTCAAAAGAATCGATGCTTGCAACAATTCGCGTGGTGGTCATTTAAATGATGTAGTATTTTACACATAATGTCAATGTTCAAACTTTATAATAAAAAAGATATATCATGATATTTTATATGTGTTTTATTTACATTTACTTTTGAAACCGCAAAATGGATAACCCTTTATTAATGTATATAAAAAATATTGCATTGTAATATTGGAAGAGTTATTGTAGATAGTTGATTGTAAATAGGGTCGATTAAATAAATTGTTGCTGGATATAGTTGTACAAAATAAGTGTTGCAATTATTATTGAAAGAATCCAGTGATAGAACAAGGTTGATTCAAATGGAGTTAAATGTTCACAAAATAAAAACGTAACAATATTTATATAATTATGTATATAAAAAATATTGTAATAGAACATCATGAAACTTACGAAAGTTTTGTAAATTAATTCAGCTATCACTGAATATATTCACTTTGAAATTGAAAATAGTAGACAAATATGAAAAACCAAAACAAATGTCGCTAAAAAGAGTAATGCCGGCTAAAATCAAAAATGCCTTATAGCCTAGACAGACGGCAGCCTAATTCCGGATTATCGAGTTAATTCGAATTAACTCGGGCATCAACTGCAGCTAATCCGCATAAACTCTATGAGTTAATTCTCAAAATAAAAGGGGATTAGGGCAATTTGCGATGGCAACACTGCTGAAAATTGTCTATTGTGAATTTTTCTCCATCCATTTTACAAAACATTAGGTCTGTTAGCTAACAGAAAACTTTCAACAACTGTTAACAGTTTTCAACATGAAAAGTGTTGGCGAACAAATAAATCGAGCTGTCAATTACGAACGGTGAATGTCAATTTACAAGTTTCTGATAGTTTTCAGTTCAAGTACTTCTTGTAGATTTTCTCATATCGAGAGTGATAGATGACAGAAATTGATAGTGATAGTAATGTAAGTGGACAGACCTAATAAAACAGCAATCAGCCGTTTAGTTAATCCGCAATACTGCCGTCTGTCAGGTTATTATTTTATTCGGATTAAGTGCGCCGGTAATCCGGAATTAGGCTGCCGTCTGTCTAGGCTATTAGTTAACTAACTCAGATTGAGATATCTGTTCTGCAATTCAATGCTTAAGTTAAACAATTTAACTCTGAGCTTCTTAATTCTTAATTTATAAATTTAACGTTGGATATTCTGCAAATGGCCATTAGAAGGTAAGGACTAAATATATCTCCAATTAAAAGTTTAACTTTAAATGTGACATTTAGCATTGATCCCCTACTTTCCAAAGATTGTAGGTTCAAAAGCTTAAGGCTGTATCTGTATGGAGGAAGATTTCGCGTTGGATCCCAATGCAGGTTCCTTAAAACAAACAGTAGGAGTTGATTTTGAACCGATTCCGGATTATCTTTATACAATTGATGCAGTGGGGTCCAAAGAGCAGATGCATATTCCAGTTTAGGTTGACCCATGTGGTGAAAAGAGTTTTTGTAATATATGGATAATTAAATTCGTTAAACCATCTTTGGATGGTTATTTATACAGATATTAATATGAAAATTAAAGTGTAATTAGGTAATTGGTAATTGGGGGTTACCAAGTCAGCAAATATTAAGACTTACTCTAGGGTGTGATCTTGAATTTTATATATGACATTTTATATTTGTTTTTTTATTTTATTTTTTTATATTTGTTTTCTTGAAAAACACATAAATTTACATTTTTTTATGTTAATGCAATTTGCAATTAATAATGGAATTTATATTGTACCATTTAACAAAATTGTCAAGGTCATCTTGGTAATGAACCTGCTCAACTACTGATCTGTGCGACGTGAAAAGCTTTACATCACTGATTGTGGCAGATAGAATATTCATAAGTTACGAATAATTGGTTTTATAAAATAAATAACGGAAATTCTATTTAGTTTATTTCACACAGAGTTGTATTGCGGGTAATTATTACGGATTTCATGAGATAATTCAAGTAAGGGTCTTCTGGACATATGAAAGGGCTACAACGTGATACCGAGCATTTCGATACATCATCAACATAAACTAAACCTAAGCACTTGCAGAGATATTCGTGATTGTATTTATTTGAGAGAGCGACAGATCAGCACTTTGATGTAAGAAGGCATTGAAGCATTCTCGGGAGGATAGCGGAGTAATGGTTTTATCAATAACATTCCAAAAAATACAAGGTAGATTAAAATCGCATAAAACTTACAATAAATCTGTAGGAAGTATTCTAGAGTACAGAATTCTAGTACACCTGCATATTGAATATAAATGTTTAACTCAGCTTGTGGCGGAATGTAGGAGCAAGTTATATATAAAAAGTTGGAACCAAATTGAACACATACACATACAAATCTAAATTTTCAGTGTTATTCAACTGAGTTATTTCGGAAGTGACAACTGTCCTTTCTGTATAATTGGTAATCATTGCAGAATGTCCCAGAATTGTAAACAGTTCGTTTAAGCCAAGTTTCTGAAAATACTAAAATGTGGTAATTACAAGCAAAACTAGCCAAATGAATATTTGTAAGTTTTGTATTTAAGCCTCAAACGTTTTGGTAATAAACCAAGAAGTAACGGTATGCCGAATTTAGTTTTTTGAAACAGAGATAGGACGTGAAATACAAGTAACATTTTCAACAACGGGTTTAGGCTTATATACAAATTCTTTCATTTTGGCCAAAAAGAAATATTTACAAGGTTGTCAACTGGAACACCAATTTTGAAAGAAGAAATATAAGGGTAAGTTGGTGAGTGTTTATTACTCTTCAATAGTACAGCATTCGGCAACGTACTCTTATCATGGTCGGAGGTGAGGGCTGGATTAAGGTGTTAAGCGATCCGTGCCGAAAATTAGCCTGGCTGGGGGCCCCTTTTTCAAATAGCCCAGTCGCTAACGTGAGCTTACGGATACCTCAGTAATAAATAGCCTTACCTGCGTACTGCGAATCTCTGCGCAGGCGGACATTTATTTCTTCGCAACTCGTGGGAACAAAATTGATTCTAAAAACCCAAAAACCAGATCTCGATCCAAAAATCTGGGGTTTCCGGGGTGTAACGGGTGGAACGGCGGACAATAAGGCTTCACCAGAGGCCGAGCTGTTAGCTGCACCACTTGTTCCCACCTCTGGAACTCAGAACGAAATTCCTGCAATGGCGGACAGCACTGCCTCATACGAAGTAGTGCTGATAGCCACGGCGGGAAAAGTAGTGGAGGGGGTGGCGAAAAATGAGGCTTCCATAGAAGCCGAGCTTTTCGCCAGCCCAAAATCAATGGCAGCATCTGTCGCAACGGACGGAACGGGTATCGGAAGACCTAAGCCGGCGGCTGCGACGGTGTTGAATGAAGAGGACGGTGTCACCAGGTCGGCAGGGAAGCCGGTTTGGAGGCAGCGTAAAATATCTGGCCGAACATCTGATGGTGTGGACGAAGACGCTCCTAGTGGAGCGGAATCGTTAGCTTTATCAGGTGTAAGCGAAGAGGACGGAGTCTCCAGAGCAGAGCGAATCCTGTTGAAGAAACGGGAGAAGCAGAAGCGAAAGGGACAACGTAAAAAGGCCATGAAGTCGTCGGAGATGACCATTGAGCAACTCTCGAGCCAACTCAGTTGACTTCTGCAAGATGAGTCGACCTTGGAGGTGGAGAACTCGAGGAAGAGGTTCAGGGCGATAGCTCCTGAACCACTTTGAAAAGTTCTGCGCCTGAGGAGCCTCATCCGAAGACGACGGAGGGGCCAATTGAAGTGGATGCTGGGAAGGATGGACAACCTTCTTTTGAGAAGGTTGATAATTCTTCCACGCAGACACCAAAAGGGGCAAGTGCTCGGAGAGATGGACGGCCAATGGTAAAGGCCGTCAGTCGCTTAGAAAGGGGCTCGAGGGCTAAGCCTAACACGGGTAGAGTAGCTCTGGGAACGACGGGGCAGGCAAATCCGACATCGGGGGGTGATGAGCGGGGTGGACAATCTGGAAAGATTGTTAACCCAGCGAACTCACAGTCCTCGCATGCGGCACCAGGGCCGAGCGGTCTTGGCAGAGCGCCTAAACGTTGGGCTGAACAGGCAAAGGGCGAGGAAGACTTACGCTTAAGTAGCGGAAGCTGACCTCATTATGGGAGTCATGGACTTGTCACTAGAGGGGCGTCTGGAGGATACTCATCTGAGTACCTTCAAGGTATCTTTGTTGGATGCCATGGAGTCCCTTGAAGACGATGTCAATGACATTGGATTTGTCGGCAGGGCAAGGGTGGAGAGCGGATTGATTGCACTAAGGTGCAAAAATCAGCTATCCAAGCAATGGCTGTGCAAGACAGTGGAGGACCTAACCGGTTTGTGGGAGGGAGCTCAAATGTGACAGCCTAACTGCCTTGTCGACAAAGAGGAAGATGGTGATTGTTGCTCATGGCAATGCTGTGGCCAGCGACATCATCCTCAGAAGGATGCAGCGCCAGAACGCCTGTTTGAAGGACACTTCCAAATGGAGTGTTATCCGCACAGAAGAGTTTGGCGAGGCAGAAAGGGCAGGTGTCGTACTCACCGTGGTGTGTCCTAAGGAGGAAGCGGAGGACGTCAGGATCGCAGGGGGGAGACTCAACTGCGGTCTTGAACAGGCCGTCGTTAAATTCCAAAAGATGCAATATGAGGGGTGCGACGCGGCTCCTGGCCTGGGGCTAGTGGCAGATTCTGCAAGGAAGAAGCCATTAGGGCGGGAGGTGGGCCCGAGCCAGGAACCACTAAATGTGTGTCAACTCAATATTCACCACAGCAAAGCAGCATCAGCAATGATGGTGCGGAGCTTCGATGAGGATGAGCTTGACATTGCACTAGTTCAGAAGCCCTGGATCCTTCATGGAAGGATCAAAGGCTTATCTGCACAAAAGACCACTTTGTTTTATCCACAATCAGAGGGGAAGTTGAGGACATGCATTTTAGTTAGACATGGGATACGTGCGATTCTAATGTCTAACTTGTGCTCACCAGATCTCACAGTAGTGAGAATAGGTGACGATGCGGGATCATTTATGATCGCATCAGCATACCTTCCATACGATTCTCCAGACGAACCACCTTCGAGAGAGGTGGAAGCTCTAGTGAGATTCTGTGATGGTAAGGGAGTTGGTCTGATCTTAGGCTGCGATGCCAATGCTCATAGTTCTGTGTGGGGCAGCAGCAATGAAAACTATAGAGGAGAGTGTCTACTCGAATTTATAGAAAGACTTGGTCTACAAGTTGCCAATAGGGGAACAGAACCGACCTTTGTCGACGCACGTCGTTGCGAGGTCATTGATGTTACCCTGACGAATGTCAAAATGTTGGATAGAATTTTGGATTGGAGGGTTGTGGATAGACTAACCACGTCGGACCACAGGGCCATTCAGTTTGGGGTTACGTCCGATAAAAGACATAGGAACGACTGTAGAATGGTAAGGATACCGAAACGAACGGATTGTACAAGGTACTGCGAAGTTCTTGAGGAATTATTGACAAGGAGGTTTAAGAGACTTAGAACAACGGCAGATGTTGAGTATCAGGTGAGGGCTATCAGCTCAGCCATGATCAAAGCATTTGAAGCTTCATGTCCTCTGACGGTAGTGGACGAAGGAGTTCCCACTCCATGGTGGAATGGGGAACTGGAATCCATGAAAAAGGAGACAAGGAAGGCTTTTAATCGTCACATGAGAGGGGACCCCTACGCATGGGACGACTACAAGTCAAAGAAAAGGGAGCTGAAGAAGACTCTACGTAACCGCAAAAGGAAAACGTGGAGAGAAGTCTGCTCAAATATGCAAGATATGACCGATGTATGTAGATTACAGAGGATCATATCAAAGGACCCGGTGTCAAAGTTGGGATTAATTCGCAAAACGAATGGATCCTTTACAGAGACAATCGGAGAGTCACTGATGGAGGTGCATTTTCCAGGAAGCTTTAGATCGGAAGATCGTTGGGAAGCCACCCGCAAGGGTGCACAGAGGAATGAAAGATTGGAAGCTGAAAGGATAGTCACCAGAGATGGAGTGATAAACGCCATTAAGCGTTTCTCTCCATTCAAAACAGCGGGTACAGACGGGATATTTCCAGCTCTAGTTCAGTGGGGTGCAGAAGCTCTGGTAGACAGGCTTTTGGGAATATATACTACTTTCCTTGCTACAGGATATATCCCGACTCAATGGAGAGAGACTAAGGTTGTCTTTCTTCCAAAGCCGGGAAAAAGGGACTACTCAGAGGCTAAATCTTTCCGGCCGGTTAGCTTGACCTCCTTTCTGCTTAAATATATGGAAGGAGTACTGGCGGACTACATGGAAAGGACAACGCTTCTGACAAAACCACTGAGCAGGTGTCAGCACGCGTACAGAGCTGGCAAATCCACTGAAACGGCCCTGCACGAATTCGTTCTCGTAGCGGAGAGGGAACTGTTTTGTGGAGGGATATCTATGTCTACTTTTATGGATATAGAAGGTGCCTTCGATAAGATTGGTTTCGATAAGCTAAGGATGGCCCTTGCTACTCGTGAAGTCAGCCCAACCATTATAAGGTGGGTGGACAGCATGCTGAGGAAAAGGGCAATAAACTGTCAAAATGGGAGCTACAGACTCAGAGGTAGGGTAGTCAAATGGTGTCCACAGGGGGGAGTATTATCGCCCATCCTTTGGAACACCACGGTCGATTCCCTACTTCAGCTTCTGGACTCAAAAGGCATACACACCGTCGGGTATGCAGATGGCATAGCGGTAACGGTGAGCGGTAAGTTCCTGGACACTATTTATGATACCATGAGAGGTGCACTCAAAATGGTTGAAGGATGGTGCACGGAACAAGGTCTCTCTGTAAATGCTAGTAAGTCGGAAACAGTACTCTTTACTAAAAGGAGGACTGGACTAACAATAGACCCTCTTAGGCTTTTTGGATCGAACATCAACGTATCCAAGGAAGTAAAGTATCTAGGTGTCATTCTGGATAACAAGCTGACTTGGAATAGTCATGTCGATAACAAGATCCAGAAGGGTAAGCGGGTATTGCATCAGTGTAAGAGAGTGTTCGGTCTCATGTGGGGAATTACCCCCAGAGCAGCGCACTGGATCTACACAACGATTGTCAGGCCCTTAATAACATATGCTGCTGTGGTCTGGTGACCTAAGGTAACCCAAAATACCGCGAAAAGCAAGTTAGATAGGGTGCAAAGAATGACTTGTATTGGGATTACCGGAGCTATCCGGACGACCCCAGTAGAAGTATTGGAAGTCTTTCTCGGGCTGCTGCCGTTGGACTTGCATATTATGAAGTCAGCAGCATTAACAGCATTACGTCTGAAGACAACCAATAATTGGTATGGATTCGGCACAGAGATGGGACACAGGGGCATCCTGTCACTGCTATATAGCAGTGTAAAGTGTAGGCTGAAGATGACTGAAAAGTCACACAGAACACTCATTGAAGACGGCCTCACACATGATGTATGTGAGGAAAATGACATCAGTATTTTTACAAATGGTTCATTAATGGATGGCAGAGCGGGTGCTGGAATCTTTTCTAAAGAGTTGGGACTGGCATGCACTCTGAATCTGAGAAGATACGTATCGGTCTATCAAGCAGAAATGCTTGGTCTAATGCATGCGCTAGACCATCTACTGGATGGAAAGGTGCAAGGTAAGAAAATCTTGCTAGCACTCGATAACCAGGCGGTGGTCAGGCGGCTGCAACAACGTACGGTATCTTCTAAGTTGGCGCTAGAATGTGTTCAGAAACTTAATGGGTGTGCTCGTAGTAATGCGATTACTCTTATGTGGGTGAAGGGACACATTGGTATAGAACAGAATGAAGCTGCATACGCCTTAGCTAGACAAGGATCTGAAGCTGAATTTTATGGACCGGAACCAGTAATTGCTCTTAGCAACGGACGGTGAAGGCAAAGGACAAAGAGTGGATAAAGAAACTCCATCTCACGAGAACTTATCCACTTGTAGACAGTCAAAGGTTTCGTTGAGGCCCTCAAAAGACAGTGAATCGGGAAGGGCTCTCAGTCTAGGACGATTGACTTTAAGCTGGTTGACTGCATGGCAATTTCAGGTACCACCTCAGCAAGATGGGTCTTGTTAATAGGGAGGATGCTGATATTTGCAGATTATGCATGGAAGAGGCAGATACAGCGGCGAAATGTGGAACATACCCCACAAAGACATGCTTGAAATAACGCGTGATATTATTATGAGGAAGGAAGTAGAAGAATTCTGCAACCGACCAAATAATTAACACACGATTTGAGGGACGAAAAGGGACCCATATAAGTGGTCTGATTCGGCTAATCCCTAAAATACGTATATAAATTGAACTTACGAATACCAAAATCAGATATTTGTAATTTAGGATTAATGTAGTAGCTAATATCATCAGTTGTGGATTCATTTGTAAACCTTGTTTGTTGATTAATTGTTTCAGGGTGACTGATGCTTGTGAAGCTACAGCTACCTCTAATTTGAGGACTCCCCCTCCGTATATATAGGATAAGATGACCCGCATTCAGGATTACTGAAAAGCTTGGTGGCGCCCCCGTAACAGAACTCTTAGTAAGAGAAAAAGAATCTCTGGAGTGAGTAAGAAACATTACCGCTGAAGGCGAAAATGACCGTTCTTCTGGACTTGCATCCAGAACGGCAACGCTCGCAAGAAGAGCAGCTGTCCAAGCCAAAAAGGGGAAAACTTTGGCTTCGGTAACAACACTCAAGCGAGTTCCTTCAGTGACGTGGCAAAGGACCACCTTATCCTTACCGTCATTGATAGGAACCATGAAGATGGAGCACTGCCGTTTGGGCAATGGTTTCTAGTGGAGATGAGTCTTCTAAGAATATACAGGTATATCTTGGCGAGGAACCTTGGCCCAGTTGTTTGTTGCAGAAATGTCGATTGGCATTAAAGACGCATCAAATTAATGTCTTGCGCGCACCAGCGATCGGCAAATCTCTTTAGAGAGGCCTTCGCGAATGTTGAGAAGATCTGGCCTAACGCACGGCTTGAGGCCGTTCCTAGGGACCAAATCCCCAATAGACGCGCCTTGATTCCAGCAGAGCCATCATATCCTAAGGAGATCTTGCACCATATACGACTCGCAAATTCATCCCTACCCACAGACAATTGGAGGGTAGGGAAGGTGGGAGAGACCAAAGAGGGCTCAAGACAGGCTCTTGTGGTCTTAAATGAGCAAGCCTTGGCACCTCTCGCCGAACTTTCCCTGCTCTTGTCCTTCGGCTAAACGATAAAGCGGAAGACATCATTATATCCTGGGGACCGTGGGTCCTGGATAACAGATGCACGGACAAAGCTCATCATACTATGGGTTATACTACCTTCAAAATGCAAGTAAGCCTCGATCATGAATTTTAGTGAAGAAATGCTACAAAGCATTGGTGGCGTTGGACCACCATTTGCATATATATTGGCTGATGTCAGCGTATATGGCTCACGATCATACTGAGCCCCCACCGCACTCCATAATACGGAAAGCGGTTCGGGAGGCGGAGAAAAGCGAGGCGAATCTGGTGATGGGAGCCGACGTCAACGCACACTATTATATCTGGGGCAGCTTGGATATCAACGATCGAGGCATTGGGATGTTTCAGACAGCCGTGAAGCAGGTTGCCAAAGATCTATCCATCTCATCAAGCATGAATTTCGCTTGCAGCATGCAAGCTTCTTGTCACACAACATTTCCTCACTATAGCCAAAAGAAGATGGAGGGATGAGAGTTTTTATGTTACTACTAGCAAAGTCTGGCCAACTCTTGACAATAGAAGAACTCGTTCACTGTTGTCAATGAGTAGGTATACTATCAGCAATGTAGTCGCCGTACTAACGGGCCATTGGCTTGTTTTACCGGCCAACGATTTTTGTCGTAGCTGCTAAGACGAGGACGAGAGGGAAACTGTTTAACACTTCCTCTGTAGATGCCCTGCCTTGGCACGCAGAAGGCTCACCCTATTGGGGAGTGCCTTTTTTTACAGATACCAGAGAGCTAGCACCCATGAATGACAGGGACATTGCTTTATTCATTAGGAAATCCCAATTGTTCCGTTTAACAGAGGGAGAAGGATAGAGAGTATCATTAATGCACAGTAACACAATGGGCCAGTAATGGCCTAAGTGCCGCATAACCTAATCTAGTAAGAGAAATAAGTTAATAAATTGGCAAGGTTATTAAAGTTTATCGTGTAATGTATACCTCAATAATAAATAAGTATAAGCCGCAGTCAATAGAACAATAGATAATTGAAATATAGAACAGGACAGTTAGAAGAAATTTACAAATGAATATAAGAACAACAACAAGCAAAAATTACACAACCAAAAGAAAGCAAAAACACCAGGAAAAAATTACAAAATAAAAGGCAAAGATCTTAATAGAACTTTAGCAACTAATGTTAGGTACGCGAGTCCACATCCACCCTTCACTATATCAACTTAGCTTTTGTTTATATTTTCAATTTTTATGTTATTTAAACTTTAAGCAATTGTTCACGACACGGCGGACAGTACAGTTAGAGGTTGTGCGTTGAACTTAGGACTCTTCACAAAAAACCGCCCGCAATTAAAAATGAAAAAATATTTCGGATAAGTCTCGCAATTCACACATGTAAACGAACGACTGCCGCATCAGCACAAAATTCTTCTACATTAATCTTATATGTGTCCAGGCTCCCACGGATGAGAAAGACGATGCGATAAAGGGAGCATCTTTCATCACCTCGAAAAATTTTATTACCGCAGCCTCCGCCAGTATATCAAAATCAAATTAATGCCAGTGTGCACAAGAAGGGTACCTTTGGTTCAATTGTCGTAAAAGTCAGTCCCCACCAGAACGCCTCCAATAATGGAATGAGGCTTCGCTGTAGGACGGACCATGATAATTAGTAACACTAGATTCCAACATCTTGGCATCCAAGCTGTGGCTGTCTCAAAATCAGCGAACGAGAAACCAAATTGATCGCGTGGTGATCATCAAGCCATGGTTTCAATGTAATTATCCGCTTTGGTATCCGGACAAGTACGTTGTTGCAGCAAAGGTGCACACACGTTTATGTGTCATAAATAACAAACGCACAAAGGTGCAATCACCAGAGAAGGCAAATGCTTTTGACACTAGATATAGAGTGTATATTGTATTGGTACTGGCAAAAAAAAAAAACTGGCAGATTAGTTGGTGTGATTCGTTAGTCAGCCTGTATTTGCCAACATGATTTGTTTTGTCTTGTTTGGTTTTGGCATGATTGAGACAGTTTGGAAGAATATTCCTTGGGAAAAAATTCAAACGCTTTATGATACTATACCTTGTCGAATTATCGCTTTACATGGGTTAAAATTTTCAAAAGAAAAATCTATTTTGTTCTTAAACATATCCAGTGTTGGTAAACTAATTCCCTATTTGCACAGTGTGATGGTTAAAAAACGATAAAAAAAATTAAGATGCAATATGTTACAATAAATCGACATACATATCCATGAACATACACCGTTGGTGAAGTGGTGTAAAATTATTCTACCGTCTGAATTATTCCTTTGTCCGGAATTTCGTTCGAAAGCTTGTACTAATAGCAAGGCTTTTAAGGTATTAACAACTAATTTTCAAAATGGAAAGAAGCAAAAATCGAGGCAAGTAAAATTTATTATTTTTGATTTAAATAATTGGACTTTTAATTTACAGGCGTTTTCAATGGACGGCAAATGACGAGCATGCAAACGTTTTCACTAAGATATCAAAACAATTGAGATGACACTTGACAATATAAAGGAAAGAACATTAGATATATGCTCCCTGAGTACTGCTGCTCACTTTGTAGTGATACAAATCCTTAATCCTTCAATCGTTAGAATAGAATAGTGTTCTACTAAATTTATTTTATTGTAATGAGTATCGATAGTTGGTTACTCATCACTATTGTGACTGACACTATTGGCAGCATCGAAACGAATGTCAACAAAAAGAAATAAGCGATAACCAGAACAAGCCAACGAGAAAGGAAGAGAAGAATCTCGATAAAGGAAGATTCTGGGGTGTTGCCAACAGAGTATAAATAGAGCCAGTGTTGAGAAGTGAGAATCAATTTGATCCCGAACGTGATTGAAGAAACATCGATACAGAGGCAAAAGTTGCAAGTACATTTAAGTGTTATTGTAAATAGTGGACTGTAAGCAGAGTTGATTGTACATAGAGATTATAAAATAAATTGTTGCTGTATATAGTTGTATAAAATAATCTGATATTATTAACAGAATCCAGTGATCGAACAAGGTAATTCAAATAGAATTAAGCGCTCACAGAATAAAAACGTAACAATTGGTGTCAGAAGTGGGATTCTGTGAAGATGGTGAAAATTGACCAACTAAAAATGGACCAGCTTAAAAAGCTGTTGGTAGAGATGAATCTATCGTCATCAGGTGCAAAGGCGGAACTGCTGGTGTGGCTGAGGCAAGCTATGGAGGCTAAGGGAATTAATGTAGAAGAACATGAGTTCTTTGAGGAAGCCGATATACATGCAGCCGTGCACGCTGAGGAAGAGAGCAAATTAGATTCGAGTGGTCAACTCATGGAATTTATGAAAACCATGATGCAACAGCAGCAACAACAGCTGCAAGAAAATGCGTCTCGCCAAGAAAACGCTATGGGAGAATTCCAGAAAACAATTGACTCCAAGTTTCAAGAACATTCGGTACGTCAAGAAAACGCTATGAGAGAGTTCCAGAAAACAATTGACTCCAAGCTTCAAGAACATTCGGCTGAATTGCGTATGGAAATTCAAGAAGGTTCGTCTCGCCAAGAAAACTTCATTGGAGAATTCCAGAAGAAAATTAACTACAAACTTCAAGAAATTTCTGGGGCTATTAATGAGAAAGTTGCAGAACTAAAAGAACATGTAGATGAAATTTCCGGAGCCATTAATGAAAAGGTTACAGATCTGAAGGAACATGTAGATGATTTGGAAGATAAGTTCGAGAAATTACAGCACGACCAACTCAACCAACTAAAAATAAATGGACCAGCCACATCAGTGATTCGAGATTCAAGCACAATCAAACTAAAGGCACCAACATTTGACGGAAGCACGCCATTCAATATCTTCAAGCTTTAATTCGAGACAACAGCTTCGAAGAATCAATGGGATGATAGCGACAAGACTGCTGCTTTAATAGTCGCATTAAAAGGTAATGCTTCCGAAGTGTTACAGATGATTCCAGAGAATGATCGTGGTAGCTATCAGTCATTGATGGACACACTCCAGCGAAAATATGGAAATGAATACAAGAGTCAATTACATCGAGTGGAAAAACCCGCCTACAGAAAAACCCTGCGTGCAGGCGTAACGCGAGCTGTTAAGGAGCGGTATAGAGAGAAAAGGAGTGCAGAGAGACGTCTTTTCAGGCGCAAGAAGAGGGAGTTGGAAAGACGCGAGTGTGAGGAGATAGAGATGTGTACCGACAAGAATGAGACTCGAAAATTCTTCGAAAAGATCAAGCGCCTGAGTGGAGGTTTAAATCCCGGAGCCTCTTCTTGTCGTGATGGAAATGGGAATCTGGTTACGGATGTCCAGAGTGTACTGAGCCTATGAAGGGAACACTTCTCCACGTTACTGAATGGCGATGCTACGAACAATTCCGCCAGTGGAGGAGAATGCCCGATAACCCCAATTACAGATGATGGTGTTGATGTTCCACCACCCGACTATGACGAGGTTGAAACGGCCATTTTAAGGCTGAAGAACAACAAAGCTGCAGGTGCTGATGGCCTGCCTGCCGTGTTGTTTAAGACCGGAGGCGATGAGCTGCTCACCCGCATGCACCAGCTCATAAGCAGAATATGGTCGGATGAAAGCATGCCTGATGATTGGAGGCTCAGTGTTCTCTGTCCTGTACATAAAAAAGGAGACCCCACAATTTGCGCCAACTACAGTGGAATAAGTCTCCTGAGCATCGCGTACAAGGTTCTATCGAGCGTACTCTGTGAAAGATTGAAGCCTATGCTCAGCAACCTGATTGGACCTTATCAGTGTGGCTTCAGACCTGGTAAATCCACCATCGACCAGATTTTCACACTGCGCCAAATCCTGGAGAAGACCCAAGAAAAACAGATCGACACACACCACCTATTTGTTGATTATAAAGCCGCTTTCGACAGTCCGGTAAGGGATTACCTCTACGCAACAATGTTTGAGTTCGGTATTCCTGCAAAGCTCATTCGACTTTGTAGAATGACACTGCATAACTCCCGTTGTGCAGTGAAAATTGGGAAGGACCTCTCCGCACCGTTTAATACCGAACGGGGTTTCAGACAAGGTGATTCGTTATCGTGCGACTTCTTCAATCTTATTATGGAGAAAATAATACGAGCTGCTGATCTACGACATAATGGCACTATCTTCAACAAAAGTGTCATGCTGTTAGCGTATGCCGACGATATTGACATAATCGGCATGAACACGCGAGCAGTCAGTGCAGCATTCTCAGAGTTGGAAAGAGAGTCGCGTCGGATGGGTCTCACGGTGAACGAGGGCAAGACGAAGTATCTAGTGTCAACAAACAAAGAGTCCCGGCGTCTTGGACAGCACGTCACTGTTGACAACTACGCTTTTGAAGTAGTAAGGGACTTTGTCTATCTTGGAACCAGCATTAACAGCAGTAATGACGTCAGCTTGGAGATCATGCGTAGGATAACTCTTGCTAACAGGTGTTACTTTGGGCTGAGTAAGCAATTGAGAAGTCGAGCCCTCTCTCGAAGAACGAAAACTACACTCTACAAGTCTCTCATCATGCCTGTCCTAACATATGGCGCTGAAGCCTGGACAATTTCCACCTCGGATGAGCGAATACTTGGGGTTTTCGAGAGAAAAGTCCTACGCAAGATCTTTGGACCTATTTGCGTTGGTGGCGAGTACCGAATAAGGTACAACCATGAGCTGTACGAGCTGTATGCCGATATTGACATAGTAAAGCGCATCAAAATCCAGCGGCTGCGCTGGCTAGGTCATGTCGAGCGAATGGAAGAACACGCTCCAGCTAAGAAGGTGTTATATTCGGAACCCGCTGGAGGACGACGCAAAAGAGGAAGACCAAACCTCCGGTGGAAAGACCAAGTACTGGAGAACCTGACGGCGCTTGGAATTTCTAACTGGCGCCAGCTAGCGAAGAACAGAGATGGCTGGCGAAGCATGTTATTTTCGGCCTAAATCGATATTCGGTTGTTATGGCCACATAAGTAAGTAAGTAAGGAATTGAGATCGCGAGTGCAACGGAGTACTGAGAGCCTTCAGGAATTCGAATTAGAGGAATTCATAGATGGCATACGTGATGGAGAGACAAAGCATGCCCTAGTCATGTCACCCAGGAATACATATGCTGAAACAGTCAGTAGTGCCTTGACGTATGAAGCCGCCAGTGCATCACATTCTCTAATCAAAAGAGATTTGGTTAAGAGGTTTGAGCCTTTAATGGGAATAAAATTGCGTACAGCAACTGGTGAGGATGCACAAATTCTGGGTAAGATAAAGAAGCGAGAATCTATTGGAAATTGTACGTGGGAACATGAATTTATTGCAGCCGACATCATCGATGACGTAATAATTGGTGTTGATTTTATGATTGACAATGGGTTTACGTTAGATTTAATACAACGGATACTACGCTATGCAAATGTCGAGTTACCATAGAACATCGGTTACAAGCGTAGTGGTAACATCAAACGAGTACTGGCATGTCAACGCCAAGAGGTTCCAGCAAAAGCAGAAGCGGTGATTTGAGCACAGACAAATGTGGATGATGGGACAGGCAAGTTGTGGTTAGTGGAAGCAGATAAAGAAATACAAAATAAAAACATCATACTTGGTAGGACGTTAGTGGAACCTAAAGAAAATGGAATAGTACCGGTGCGAATATTAAATCCAACTAATACACATACAGTTGTGAAGAAAGGAATGGTGATTGGCCATTGCAGGAAGTTACTGCCGTAGTAGACTGCGAAAAGAGTTCGTCGATGAAAAGTGGAAGATCAGGAACTGATAGAGCGGAATTAAAAGCGCAGATGGAAGAATGGGCAGGTGTGCTTACCAACCAGCAAAAAGAAAAGGCTTTACAACTATTGGAGAAGTACAGTTCAATCTTTTCTTCAAATGGAAAAACTGGAGGACGAACAACCATCGTGAAGCATCACATTGACACCGGTGATTTTAGACCAATTCGTCAAACACCACGACGAGTTCCATTGGCCAAAAGAGACGAAGCCATTAAGCTGTTTACCGATATGCAGAAACAGGGTGTTATTGAACCATCAGCGAGTCCATGGAATTCACCAGTTGTGCTGGTAGAGAAGAAGGATGGAAGTACTCGATTCTGTGTTGATTACAGAAAGCTGAATGATATTACGAAAAAATACAGCTATCCACTGCCAAGAATCGATGACACTCTGGACACACTATCTGGTGCGTAGTGGTTCTCAACTCTTGATTTGCAAAGTGGCTACTGGCAAGTGGAACTTGGTAAGGAGGACAAAGAGAAAACAGCTTTCAGTATTGGCGATGGTTTATGGCAATTTACAGTCATGCCATTTGGTTTATGCAACGCGCCAGCTGCTTTCGAACGTTTGATGGAGCGTGTACTCAGAGGACTACACTGGAAAACGTGCTTGGTGTACCTCGATGACATTATCGTGATGGGAAAAGATTTTAACGACCACCTGGAAAAGTTGAAAGAAGTATTTGAGCGTATACAATCAGCAGGGCTTCAACTAAATATGAAAAAGTGTTCACTCTTCAGGCGAGAAGTTAAACATCTTGGTCATAATGTAACAACAGAAGGGGTACATACCGACGAGGAGAAAGTAGCAGCAGTACAAGAATGGCCATCGAATCTTCACGAGTTAAGAAGCTTCCTAGGCTTATGTACCTACTATAGACGATTTGTTCCTGGATTTGCAAACATCTCATGCAGAGTTAACAAGAAAGAACAAACCATTTGTATGGGGCGAAGACCAACAGAAAGCATTCGAACAACTGAAAGAAAGACTATGTTCAGCACCAGTATTAGCGTATCCAGTACCTGGACAAAATTTGTGTTGGACACAGATGCGAGTGGCTATGGAATAGGTGGTGTGCTCTCTCAGATCATAGATGGGCAAGAAAAAGTAGTAGAATACTACAGTAAAATCCTGTCGAAGCCAGAAAGAAATTACTGTGTCACTCGAAGAGAGTTACTCGCAATACTGGAATGTGTAAAGTATTTCCATAAATACTTGTACGGTCAGTCATTTTATCCACGTAGCGTTAAGGTGGTTATTACAATTTAAAATCCCAGAAGGACAATTGGCGCGCTGAAATGAAAGGATGCAGAGTTATCAATTTACCATCGAACATCGTAAAGGAGGACATCACGGCAACGCGGATGCTCTATCTCATCGTCCTTGCAAAATGGAATGTAAACATTGGTCTCGAGTGGAGAGCAAGGAGCACATTGTCGACATACGACTTACGAATATATTGCCGGAGGAGTCATGGACCACCGAACGAGTGCAAGAAGATCAGTGGAACGACCCAGATCTCGTAAAGATTATGGAATACAAGGAGCAGGGCTTACGTCCAGATTGGCAAGAAATGGCTAATGAGAGTCCAATAGCAAAGGCATGCTGGGCGCAGTGGCAAAGCCTGCACTTACGAGACGGATGTTTATTCCGAGCATGGGAAAATGAAGATGGAAAAATCACTAATGATCTTCTAGTGGTTCCCAAGGCGAGAATAAATGAAGTGATAGTTGAGTATCACAATGCCTACAGCGGAGGGTATTTGGGAATTACCAAAACCGTTGAGAAAATAAAGAAACGATTTTATTGGGTTGGATGTCATGACCATGTAGCTGATTAGATTCAGAAGTGTAAGCAATGTGCAATAGCGAAAGGTCCCAATAAGAATAGTCGAGGTAAGATGCACCAATACACCGTGGGTGCTCCATTTGAGCGAATTGCTATGGACATAGCTGGACCATTTCCAATAAGCAACGCAGGAAACAAGTATATTCTGGTGGTTATAGATTACTTCAGTAAATGGCCTGAAGCATACCCCATTCCAAATCAAGAAGCTAGTACAGTTGCGGATGTATTCGTCAACCAATGGATTACTGGTTTTGGTGTACCGATGGAGTTACACTCAGACCAAGGTCGAAATTTCGAATCAGTTGTATTCCAAGAGATATGCCGTATGCTGGGTATATACAAAACTCGTACAACACCTTTGCATCCACAATCTGATGGCATGGTGGAACGATTTAACCGTACCTTGGAGGAATATTTGAGAAAAGTCGTAGGTAAATACCAAGGAGATTGGGATGTACATATACCAATGTTCCTCATGGCATATCGATGCGCACAACATGATACGACGGCTACTACACCGGCAATGGAAATTTTTGGAAACGAGTTAAGACTGCCAGCTGATTTAAAACTTGGAGTCGTAACACCAACGAGATCAACCGAAGGTAACTAGACTAGCGAAAAGCGGAAACAGTTGGATGAAGTACATCAGTTCATCAGAGAGCGGTCGCAGATGATAAGCGATAAGATGAAAACCAGGTATGACTTGAAAGCAAATTCAAAAGGGTTCTATGAAGGAGAGCTTGTAATGCTTCATAATCTACAACGAAAGAAAGGCCTGTCCCCTAAACTACAGACTCATTGGGAAGGACCATATGAGATTATAGCAAAGATAAAGTGGTTACAAAAATGTGATCCGTAATTTGATGCAGGCATAAAAGTAATATGAACAACCAAATTTTAAAATTCAATTTCGGTCATTTTAAAGTTTAACCAAAGTTAACATATTCTACACAATGACTTGTCGACATATGCAAAGAAGCAAAATTGTCGGATTTGGAGTGAATACTATTCACAATAGCTTACTGTTTATGGGCTGGTAGTGGTTGGTGAGGGAAATAATTGGTGACAACATTATCTCTCGAAATGGACCTGTCAACTATCCTGCAAATCTTACAATTCAACGTCTCTGGACTATTTTTTGTGGGGATATGTGAAAGGGCTAGTTTATGCTGATAAACCAGCAACTTTGAATGAAATACAAGGCAACATTGAGCGAACTATTGCCGCCAACTATTAGGCCTCAATTGCTTGAAAAAGTAACCAAAAATTGGGTTTCCAAATTCCAGCCACGTTCGAGTCAGCCGCTAAATGCCGGAAGTCATATTCATACACTAATTGCATAAGATGGTCAAGAAAGCGGCTAGAAAAGATAAAAGACGTTTCATGGAATATATCGCTAGTGATGACGAGGACGCAGCAGGAGCAATAATATGCGACAGCTGTTTCGCCTGATTAGCAGTAGCGATGAACAAATCCAGAGATGGAAAGATCACTTTGAAGCAATCAGCAACACCACACTCACTGAGGATAGTAGCAGCTGTCAACTCGACAACACCAGAGTCAACAGCAGAATACAACTTCATGCCCAAGCATAGCGGAAATAAGGGATGTAATAAAGAAGCTTAAACTTAACAAAACAGCGGGCATCGACAGCATTCAGCCAGAATTGCTGACAGCCGACCCACAAACATCAGCTGAAATTCTGCATCCTCACATAGCTGCTGTTTGGGACAGCGAAAAACTACCTCCTTCTTGGACGAAGGGCATCATCGTTAAACTTCCGAAAAAGGGTGATCTGCGCGACTGTGGCAACTGGCTCAACTCAATCTACAAAATTCTAGCATCACTTATACAGAATAGACTCCAGTGCGTTGAGAATGCTTTAAGGGACGAACAGGCTGGATTTCGTCCGAAACGTAGCTGCGTTGACCAGGCTAACACACTTCGTATCATCGTCGAGCAATCGATTGAATAGCGCTCCCCACTATACATGCTATTCGTCGACTTCAAGAATGCATTTGACACACTTAAGCGTAATTCCATCTGTATGGCTTTGAGTAGAAAAGGTGTTCGCGCGAAGCTGATTCGCCTCATAATGGCGCTTTAAGAGAACTCTGAGTTGGCTGTTCTACACAATGGTAACATCAGTGATTCATTCACGACCAACGCTGGAGTACGGCAGGGCTGCCCTCTCTCCCCGATTTTTTTCACCATTGCGTTGGATGACGTCATGAGCAGTTTCACTCAGCACAAGAGAACTGGCATTGTGTAGAATCTCGAGCGGCAGCTTGAGGACTTGGACTTTGCCGATGACATTTGTCTCCTCTCGCACAAATTCTCCGATATGCAAGCGAAGGCGAACAGTTTAGTCGCGCTGGCACGCACCGTCGGATTACAGATAAATATTGCGAAGACCAAAGCCATGAGAATCAATCATTCCAATAGAAGCCATATAATGATTGACGGCTGTGCGATTGAATTCGTCGAAAGTTTCTGCTACCTCGGTTGCACAATGGCAACAGACGGGGAAGCTGAGGAAGATGCTAACTGCAGGCTAAGCAAAGCAAAGACAGTATTTGGCCAGCTAAAATCAGTATGGGCTAATTCCCAAATATCCAGACACACGAAATTACGAATATTCTCCGCATGTGTTAAATCGACACTACTGTACGGAAGTGAAACATGGCTGATCTCGAACTCCATCACGCAGAGAATGCAAGCTTTCGTCAACAAGTGTTTGAAGATCATTTGTAGAATTTTCTGGCCTAACACTATTTCAAACGAGGCACTATGGCGTCTGACGAGCGACGAGCCTATACTGATCCAGATTAAGTGCAGAAAGTGGCGCTGGATTGGTCACACGCTAAGAAAGCAGCCAGATAGCATCACGCGAATGTCGCTTGAGTGGAACCCGCAAGGGAGCAGAGGCCGTGGACGACCAAGAAACACCTGTAGACGATCAACATTAGATGAGCTAGCTGCTGCCGGCATCACGTGGGAAGGTGCTAAATCAACTGCCCAAAACCAAAAAAAAAAAAAAATTCCATAAAATATCTTTTCATTAAAGACAACTTTTAGTTCAGAATATTACATTTTGTATATTTTTGACGCCGAAAGTGTATGTAAGTATTGGAATTTCAAAGCTATTAATTGCCTTTGAGAGCTTTTTCCCAGTAAGATTTCTTTTAGCTATTGCATGAACTCGACTGCTGAATTGCTGTTAACTACAATATTGTGTGATTTATGCCTTTTGATTGCATGATACCTAGATTTGTATGTCTCTTCTGGTCCTAGTGTCGTAATATTTTCGTTCTTTTGTCTAGTGTGTGTTGGTGTTGATAATAGTTTGCCTTTTTCGATTGTGTGTATATATATATATATATATGGCACTTAAAGCCCCGAAGGGCTCATTGGCCGAGCTTCTCTTCAATTACTGTTGTGCGTGTTAAATTTTGGACAGTATCAGAAGGGACCTACTTATTTTAGCCGGTTCCGAACGGCAGAACCCTTGCGACATGACTTTTTCTGAGCTTTGTCACAGAGTTCTTTTAGAAGCTTTTTCATGGCAAGTTGTTACTGTCGGAAGAATTGCCAATTGCTTGCCGACAGGTGGGTACCGCTCGAAAGAAAAATATTTTCGATATTAAATTTGTTATGCATGAGCCGGGGATTGAACCACGACCTACAGATCAGAAGGCCAACACACTAACCACTGAGCCACGGCACCACATTGTGTGTACCTTACATTTATCTATTCCGAAGTTCATATTAATGTCTTCACTGAAATTATGAAAAATAGTACACAACACTGTTTTTAGTTTGTATGATATCTTGTTGTTGTTGTAAATAAAGGGTTTAATGATAGGCAAAACCATAAGGCACTTAGACATATTACTTATTATTATTATTATTATTATTATATTATTATTATTACAGGGTAATTTTTGAACAACTTTCTTTTTGGCAACACTGTTTTTGGCATCTCAGCTGTTTTCGTGTAACATGTTACAGTTAAACATGTTCAGTTCAGTCTATAATTTTACCACGAATCGACTTACAAACGAGTTTGGGCGACCTTCTGAGGAGGCTATTCGGAATCTTCGTTATTGAGAAAAGTGGGTCTATCGGGGAACCGATCGTCAACTAACACATCTTTGATGAGTGTGCTGTTATTACTTCATTCAGGCCAGTAGCCTCTGTCCGAACGTCGCAAACAGGGAGGCGAAACCTATTATGTAATCGTTCGGATATAAAGGTCGCTTCCACACCTGAATCTATTAAATCAAGATTTTTAAAGGTGGTGTTAATTTGAAGTATATGTACCAGTGCCGTTCCAAGTAGCACTGTACCACTTCTCGATAGATGATTTTTAGTGACAGCTGGGGGCTGAGAAGTAAATGCCTGGCGAAATAATTCAGCAGTAGATGTAGTAGGAACTTCTGTTGGTCCAGTGCTGGGCTCATTTTCCACCCTATGTAATAGAGAATCGTGCTTTTTTCTGCATACGAAGCACGAATTTATACTTTTACAGTAACTGGAGTCGTGAGAATTTACGAAGCAATTCGTACAGAGTTTCTACCTCTTAACGACGATGTAGCGATCATCTACAGATAGCTTAAGGAAATCTGGGCACGTACGTAGAGGGTTTATCTTTTGACACATTGGTGACCTTCACATGGTATGTGTGCATATTTTTGGAATTCACCGACGGGTTGCTGATTCTGTGATCGTTGAATTGGCGATTCTGTTGCTGGCTGGGTTGACGAGAGCCACTTCGTATTTTCAACACCGATTCAAGCGTCTGAAAGCGCTCGGTTAGAAATGCATTCATTGCGTTCCACGTTGGAATTTCCAGTTTGTCTTTAATCGTTCGCTCCCATAAACATAGGGTTGTATCGGGCAGCTACGTAGAATACATAGTATTGAATGGTGGCAGTTGAATAGCAGGAAATTACAAACATTGGTGAGAGGGCGCATCCGCAACAACGGGAGATGACATGATCACGGTCAAATCGTGAAAATGCGCATTAATATTTGCCAGGCAACGAACGTAACAGATTTTACAATCTTTAGACTTCGCTTTAATTTGACCAATATCAGTGGCTTCTGTGAGATAATGGAGAGGTATGCCGATTTCAGATCGCTCCATACTGCCTCGAATTCCTTCTTCTGGACTTCGAGCGCGTATGTACTGTAAGTGTCCGTACCTATTAGTTTAAAATATTTATCGGTTTCTTCTACTACCTCAGCGGCAGCATTAAAACGTTTAATATCCGCCATGTCACGGGTCATTTGTAAAGTTACAAATTAGTATAATGAAAAAAAAAGTTTAATTCAAACTCGAGTAATTCGTGGAATTATAGGTCCAAATAGGATGTAGAAGCAATCGGAAAATTGCTCTGAGAGAAATACAATATAACACGAGAGGTCGTGCTAACCGTTGAAAACTGCTAACTTCACTTAATTCGTATAATTACAGTAGCAGAAAAAAATAAGTGAATGCGAATTAAAATCAACTTGCTGATTGGATATCAGATGCTCGATTCTTCTGAATGACGTAATCTTTATGTAAGTTAACCGTATATAGTATTGGGTACGTATAGTAAAATATAGAAACGGAACTCCAAATAATCTTCTCGTAAGAGGTTTTTACTATTAACCACTGTATTAATTCGATCCAACTCGAGTTCAAGTGTGATTACATGTTCAAAGTACGATGTATTTAATCGTAATGAATTTAGTTCAGTATTTAATTATAGTTACGCACGATTATGTACTGTTTCATTTGCTATATTAAAGATTATATATGCAATTATTTATTACGTTATAAACCAAAAACCACTTGAGTCGCTTTAATGTTCTATTTTGAGATATAATAGAATTGTACAAGCACCATATACGATGTATGTATGTATACGTGTATGTGGGATCAAACGAAACTTACGTAATACGTTTTAGTGGTGTATTATTTTCTTTTAGATTGAGAAGGTACGTTAAGACATTGGTAATCTGCGCGCGTATAGAAACGTAAAAGAACTATAAAAGTACTATAAGTAAAAGTACAAAAGTACTATAGTACTTTGCAACGATTGACCAAAGTATGGAATCAGCACGGAAAAATTTGATCGTATTTAAATTAATTTAATTATTAGTATTAGAAGTAATTTCGCTCAGTTAGACACGCAATAATTTATTTATTCTATTATAATGATTTATGTAATAAATCAGAAAAAAAAAAATCAATTGAGGCGACCTAATGTGGTATTTATTATAATATTATTATATTATAGATGAGATCGAGAATAAGAAATTAACACAGCGAACCAATATACTAAGAGCGTACGTATACTTAGTATTGATAAAATTAGGAAGAGTATCTTTTATTTGTGTATGTATGTATAGCGCAATGTTGACTCTGACGTATACAAGAGTAAGTAAATTAAGTGATCGTGACAACAGAGAAATTGCTTATGTCTCGTCTCATATGAAATAACAGAACTGAAGTATAGGTATATATTTTATTCTAATTATTACACAGTACGTTGTACTATAAGTGCCCAGATTAAGAGAAATTATTAATATGTGTGCATATGCCTTGAATTATAGTGTTCAATACAGAGTTCTTGTAATAATTACACGGTACGTTGTACTGTGTCAATTCGTAAATTCACGACAAGTAGCCAAACTCAGAGTTAGTAAGACCATAGCGAAAATTGAGACCAATATTGTACATATGTATGTATGTACGAGAACAAGAAAAAGTAGAGTACATGAATCTGCTTTTGTTATTCTTCTTTGGTGAAACACCAATAACTAAAAGCAATATCATATAAGTATGTGTGTACGTATGTACATACACCTGAGTATGTTTGGATTGTATTGGGAATAAAACCAAAACAGCTGACTGTTTTTTTCGAATTCTTATCATATGATGAGAAAATGGCCAATCAAAAGTATTCACTCTATATATGTAGGTCTAAGGCAAATTAACGAGTACGTAGTACAACAAAAATTGCCTTTACCCATCAAGAGTTTAAATAAATATGAAACAACGCAGTTGAATAATATTCGTTTTTATTTTGTTCTTTTTCTTAACTTTATTTTTTCAAGTATTAAACAATTTTTTTTATAAATATGTATTTCTTTTTTTTTTTTACAGTATTAGAAGGGACCTACTTATTTTAGCCGGTTCCGAACGGCAGAACCCTTGCGACATCACTTTTTCTGAGCTTTGTCACAGAGTTCTTTTAGAAGCTTTTTCATGGCAAGTTGTTACTGTCGGAATAATTGCCAATTGCTTGTCGACAGGTGGCTACCGTTCCAAAGAAAAATTTTTTCGATATTAAAATTATTATGTATGAGCCGGGGATTGAACCACGACCTACAGATCAGAAGGCCAACACACTAACCACTGAGCCACGGCACCGACTCAGTAAATATGTATATGTAATATAAATATTGGCCAGGTATAGGGGAATATTTCAAAATTTCAAAAAGCTAGAATAGTCTGATTCGTATGTATGTAGCCAATTTGGGTACCACTAGATAAATTTGAATATACTGCACTTTCACTGCTTTTTACCAATCAATGAGAGCCATTCGGCTCGGAGGACCAAAAAATGTGTGTGTGGGGATGTTCCGCTGTCGTTGTTGTTAGTTGGCATATGTCGAGGCAGAAATTCATTTTTAATGAGAAGGAACCTGGTATTCTTTTTTGATGAATTATTAAAAAAACATATTTTTTGTTAATATTTATTCTTAATATTTATAATATTGAAGAGTTAATCTGTAATAATTTCGTTCATATGCAAAGTAAATACATAAATAAACATAGAACATGTTCTGCTAGTTCTTGTTGCACTTCGGCCAGAATTTGCCCATTGTCTTACCGTTTATCAATGATGTTGTCTATCCTGTTCCCTCTGTAAAACAGACTCTTTGGGATTTCCTCCGGGGCGGGGCATCTGCAAAGGAAGTGGTAAACAATTTCTTCCTCTTCTTCGTCTTGGCAGCTACGACAAAAATCGCTGGGCGGTAAACCAAGCTTGGTAGCATGCCTACCTACAAGCCAGTGGCCAGATTTTTCTAGTAGTAAGAAGCTTGCATGTTGCAAGCGAAATTCCTGCTTGATGAGATGAATAGATCTCTGGCAACCTTGTACCCGATCTAGCCAATTCATACAATGTGTACATTGTAGTGTTTCGCTAGCTCGTCAAGAGCTGAGCGGAATTTAAGGGCAAGTACCGATATTGTATTACAGCAAAGCCACATTTCCGCCTCCTTTATAGCTATAATATCGGCTTGAAAAACGCTGCAAAAGTCGGGTAATCAGAACTTAAGCTTAATGCGTAAGGACTCAGAAAAGATGGCACCATCTACTCTTCCCTCTAATTTGGAGCCGTTTGTGTACAATTGTACCGATTAAACTCCAGTTTCGTTGACAATAGCCCTATTGCAATACAAGTGCCACGTTATCTGCATAAGCCACCTCTTTGCAGCCCGTGGCCTGTACAGATATAAGAACTTCATGGTTAGTTAAGTTCCACAGAAGAAGCGATAACACACGCCCTTATGGGATGCCCTTAATCGCAAATCTATTAATACATGAGGTGCCCAATTTTAGGTTTATCACTCCTTGTCTTAAAACAAACTAATAATCTAATAATATATTCATCCACCTTAAGCATAGCAAGAGAGTTTTCGACTGCTTCTGGGTTTATGTTATTGAATGCCCCCCAAAATCCACAAAGTGACCAGATTATATTCTTATAATACATACATGTTTCAATCTTCTGCACAAGTGAGTGTAAGACTGTCTGAACGGATTTGCCTTTGTTATATGCATGTTGCAATGAAGAGATATTGTTAGCATCTATGGAGCCCCTTATGTGCAAATCAACTAGTCTTTCAAGGGTTTTTAATAAGAAAAATGATAGGCTTATAGGCCTCAAATTACTTGGCTTTAAGTGAGACGTTTTTCCGACTTCAGGGATAAATACCACGTTTACTTTTAGCCATGTCTTGGGGACATAGCCTTAGGTATGCAGAGAAGAAATTCTCTGAAATTCCCTTTTGTGTTGCTGCAAAAGTCATCCTACTATAATTTTTTTGCTTTCATTGTCACTTTTTTAAACACCCATAGACTCTCCTTATAAGGTTGCGACTGATGAGTGATTTTGGCTTGCTTAAAGTAAGTAAGTAAGTAAGTAAATTGCTGTCGATGCTGTTGATATCTAAAACATCCTCTTTACTACAGGAAATAAAGGTCGGTTCTGTACCTATATTCGAAATTGTGAAGTTAGAACTAATAATATATTCGAAAAATAACTCACCTCGATCGTTGATATCCGAGCTGCCCCCGATATAATAGTGTGCGTTGACGTCGGCCCCCATCACCAGATTCGCCTCGCTTTTCTCCGCCTCCCGAACCGCTTTCCGTATTATGGAGTGCGGTGGGGGCTCAGTATGATCGTGAGCCATATACGCTGACATCAGCCAATATATATGCAAATAATGGTCCAACGCAATCGTCACAGTATGTTTGCCGCTGTAATCAGATAGTAGAAATGCTTTGTAGCATTTCTTCACTAAAATACATGATCGAGGCTTACTTGCATTTTGAAGGTAGTATAACCCATAGTATGAGGAGCTTCGTCCGTGCATCTGTTATCCAGGACCCACGGTCCACAGGATATAATGATGTCTTCCGCTTTATCGCTTAGCCGAAGGACAAGAGCAGGGAAAGTTCGGCAAGAGGTTCCAAGGCTTGCTCATTTAAGACCACAAGAGCCTGTCTTGAGTCCTCCTTGGTCTCTCCCACCTTCCCTACCCTCCAATTGTCTGTGGGAAGGGATGAATTTGCGAGTCGTATATGGTGCAAGATCTCCTTAGGATATGACGGATCTGCTGGAATCCAGGCGCGTGACCTGGGTCTTTTGGGGATTTGGTCCCTAGGAACGGCCTCAAGCCGTGCGTTAGGCCAGATCTCCACAACATTCGCGAAGGCCTCTCTAAAGAGATTTGCCGATCGCTGGTGCGCGCAAGCATTAATTTGATGCGTCCTTAATGCCAATCGACATTTCTGCAACAAACAACTGGGCCAAGATATCCCTGTATATTAGAAGACTCCTCTCCACTAGAAGCCATTGCCCAAACGGCAGTGCTCCATCTTCATGGTTCCTATCAATGACGGTAAGGATAAGGTGGTCCTTTGCCACGTCACTCAACGAACTCGCTTGAGTGTTGTTACCGAAGCCAAAGTTTTCCCCTTTTTGGCTTGGACAGCTGCTCTTCTTGCGAGCGTTGCCGTTCTGGATGCAAGTCCAGAAGAACGGTCATTTTCGCCTTCAGCGGTAATGCTTCTTGCTCACACGAGAGATTCTTTTTCTTTTACTGAGAGTTCTGTTACGGTGACGCCACCGAGCTTTTCAGTAATCCTGAATGCTCAATATAACTATACTATCGAACAGCCAAGCTGCAATTCAGGCCTTGAATTCAGCAGTCACATCCTCCTTCCTAGTGGAACAAAGCAGAAGGAGTCTCAATACACTCAGCGAACGGCACAACGTTTCACTGATCTGGGTGCCGGGACACCGGAACATAGAAGGAAACGAAAAAGCCGATGAAGTGGCAAGAAGCGGATCTGCCATGCAAGAGGCTCTTGCAGAACCGGTGTTTATTTCGCTGAGTGTGGGTAAAAGAGGTATCAATACGTCTCTAGACTGACGGCAGTTATTACTGGCTTTTGGCTCATCGCTCACAGTTGTAACCAAATAGAAGAAAAGGAAACGGTCTCCCACTTCCTTTGTAAATTCCCTGCCCTTTGGAAGCAGAGAATGAACACCCTAGGTAAACCACTCTTCAATAACATCGAGGAGTTAGCGGAAATAAGCATCAGCGACCTCCTGAGGTTTCTGCCCACAGAAACAACCTAACGAACAGTTGGAAGCGAGGATGTGGTAACAAAACGGTGCGTAAGCGCTATTTGAACTTATGGATGAGCACCACCTCAACCAACCAATCAACCATCCAGTGGGCACGGAAACGCATAACACTCTGGATTGGGGTAAAGATTTTATAGATTCCCAGGTCTAAACCCGTAGTATTCTGTTAATTAACGGGGCCACCTCTAGCACTAGCGGTCTTGGTCAGATAGAGGCTAGTGCCTTATATAAAGCTACAGTTCTATTGCGCATATTCCGACTCTGCAAAAAAAGGTAGATGTGCAAATATGCAGGCACACGAACATACCTGGCCCCAAGCACAACAAATAAGTTGTCGCCTTTGCTTGAAAGACATACAATGAGCTTAGCAAAGAATGTTCTCAGCTTTCATTAGGATAACAGTGCTTGACACTTGGTTCAATCCTTTTCAAATAATAACTATTAAATTAATAATAAAATCATAAGTTTAAATGAATTTTAAATTTCAGGAGAGTACTTGAGCCATGCCGTAGCTCAGTGGTTAGTGCGTTAGCCTTCTAGTCTGTAGGTCGTCGATTCAATCACCGGCTGAAGCATAAATTTAATATTGAAGAGATATTTCTTTCGAATTCTTCAGGCAGGAACAATTTGCCATGGAAAAGCTTCTAAAAGAACTTTGTGACAAAGCTCACAAAATTTAGCACGCCAACAGTACTAGAAGAGAAGTTCGGTCAAAGAGCCCTTAAGGCCTTATAAATGCCACATATTTATTATTTGTTATTTGTTTTGGAGGTCACACAAACGCAATCCGCAATACCACCTACGTAAAACAAAGTTGCTCATAAGTAGTATTCCACTTTAACTTGTCTTCATTAATCAATCGATTATACAACCTCACTCTTCTCGGTTAAAATTATACTTGTCCTTGGAACATCTTCCTTTTCTCACTCTACCACTACACTCTGTTCTATGTGATTAAGTATTTATATGTAGATATACTTAGATAAACTCAGAAGCATTAACAACTGTATTGATTTGTTGTTATTGTTTCTATTGTGTAGTCAATGTAGTTTTCTATTATTATGTTAACAGATAATCAAATCCTCATCAGAATGCTTATTATGTGAATATTGAGAGTTATGAGCAAGATACTCGTAAATGTGTACATATTTATATGTTTATGATATAGTGCACAGTAAAAACCACCCGCTTTCATATCGTTTAAACGATTGCAATGGACGAGGGGCGACTTTTCTAACCTTTGTAATCACAACAGTAACAGACATGATGGGACAATGATTGGTGTTTATATTGTGGCATATGTCATCACCTCAATACACCGCAAACTGCAACCACAGTCAATTATTTCGATGGCGTCAACTTCTGCTCGTAAATTATGTTGCAGAGAGTGTTGACAGCACGCAATATATAATTTTGCAACCGCCGTTGGTATATGTTGTGACCACAGCAACATTTAAGTACGCGTTGTTCCGGTACATTGCCTTTGTTACGTATATCACAACAACCAATTCAATGCAATTTAATACAAATCAATTTAATCGGAAATAACTATAAAGACGGAATGAACATAATTCTCATATGCAGTGATTTGGAAGCAATATAAGTGAATGGTAATTTATGATGATCACTGTTCACAGGTGTCAGATTTTTAACAAAGCAAGGCGAAAAGGATTCATTCGGTAAATGTAGCCACATCTACGTATAAGTGGGTATGTACTAAAATATTGGGTCAAATTTAAATTAGTGTAGTATTTTGGCGCAGTGCCACTTTACTCGATTATATCTGCTAACACATATCGTAGGTCATATTATACTGCGTTTGAAAGGCAACATTTCAGAGCATATTTTAAAAGTTTATAAAAAGCCGGTAAAAATGCAATATTTTATTATAACAAGGAGGATCCTTATATTGATCACTCAATCACTGAAACTGAAAGTGGTGCTTGGATACGCTAGAAGCAATCCCAAATACAGGATTGACGTATTGCATCATTCTCCGAAGGTCACAACACTTGCTTAAATATCCTTAATTTTTAAGACTCACTTATTAAACATGCTTTTATTAGCTTCACTTTTATGTATAATATTTTTTATAACTATGCTAGATGCATAGTTGAAATATATTGTATATCAAATGAAAGATCTTGAAGAGTACATGACCTTATAGTCGGCTGGGGCCGATCAAATTATACCCTGCATATGTGGATATATAAATATAAAAAGTTTCCTCGAATTCCATCTTTTTCTTTTATTTCCACTACTTTGTATGGGAGCTATTTTAACAAGGCGTGGCTCGCCAGTTTTTTGAGGAAATATTTTTGCATATAATACTAATCTACACCCGAAATTGGTTGACTTTGACGAAGTACTTTGTAAATTATCGGGGTTTTAAATGGGATTTTTAAGATGATTCCGATGCTTAGTATGGGAGCTATATAAAAAGTGGGCGTGGCTTATCTATTTCTTGTAAATCTAAGTTATTCTGCAATATTAATCCACACTTTAAATTTGGTGGTCTTACATTGAATAGTTCGTAAGTTATAGAGGTTTAATTTTTTTTAAATTTTCGCAACTTTATATGGTAGCCACATTAAGAAGTGGGCGTGGCATGTTGATTTTTTGTCAGATTATTTCCGACTACCATATTAACCTAAGTATTAATTATGATTGTTTTAGACAGAAGGATGCAGAAGTTACAACTAGTTTGATTTAAAAGAAATTCTGTCATTTTGCTATTATAAACAATGGGCGTGGCACGTCCATTTCCTGTGAATCTAGTTATTCTAACAATACTAATCCATCCCTTAAATCTGGTTGTTCTACACTGAACAGTTTGCAAGTTATAACCGTTAAAATTTTTTTTAAATTTGTATGGGAGCTGCAATAAAAAGTAGGCGTAGCTCGCCCATTTTTGGCAAGGTTATGTAGCAGTACAGATGGTATATTAAGTGAGTTATAGCAAATTAAAGATTTTGAAAATTCCGAGGTTAGTCACTTTGAATGCTTGGTGTGGTCGTGGCTATTGACCGATCATGCCCAATATCAATCCCCTCCGTACAGTTAGATCATAGGTTACTTGCGCCAAATTTCGTCAATATAGCTCAATATTTGCTCAAGTTATCATGCGAACCAGCCAGGTGACACACAGACGGAAGGATATCGTTAAATCGAAAATTTAAGCGACGCTGATCACGAATATATATACTTTTCTATATCTCAGAAGATTCCTTCAAGTGGTTACAAACATCTGACCGAAATGAAAATACCCTGCATATTGCATTATGCAGGGTATAATTAGGTTATTTTTTCGTGAAATATTTGCGTGGGAAGATATTGTAACGAGTATCGATGGTTGGAATAGGCGATAACCAGAACAAGCCAACCAGAAAGAAAGAGAAGAATCTCGACTACCATAATGGAATATTCTGAATTGTATAAAAAGGGGCAGTTGTTGACAAATACAATCAATTGAATTCCGATTATTATTATTTTTTTTAAGTCATTGGTTGACTAACTCAAAAAGGGTATAAGGGTATTAGTGGATATTATAGCGTTTTCATTTCTCAATAAAAATGTTATTGCTTTAAATGGCAACACTTCTCTGGTGTTGCCTGCTACCCGATAAAAATGCTACATTTTTCATATAAGAAAAGAACAAAAAAAATATTACACTCGCAATTGTACTGTTATAATGCTGATATACAATATATACAAAGAGGATATCACACATTACAAGAATATTTGTAAGAAAAGACTGCCATAAAACATAAAATGGAAAATAAAATCAATAATCAAGAAACTAAAACTATTCAAAGTTCTTTACTCACGTTAAAATAAAATTATTATTTCTAATCATTCCTTAAAAAGAAAAGACACACTGAATATGCTGTGAAATTGCTATACCTCGCGACTCAACAAATTGTGATGGAACGTTGGGAATATCACATAATTGTAGTTAGTTTGTAAGATTTGATTACTTATTGTTAGTTTCTAAGTAATTTAGAAAGATCCAATAAAAAAAAGCTTGTTAGAAAAAAAAAATCCTTTTTAATCTGTGTGGTCGGATGGTGAGACGAGATTTCTATTGGTCAAATACACCCACTAAAAATGTTTAAAAATAAAACTAAAAAAGGCTGTGAATAAAATCCACAGCTTACTAGAAAAATCTTGGAGGGAAAAAAAACCTAGGTAGTTTATGAGTCTCATTCTTGTCGCTACACATCTCTATCTACTCACACTCACGTCTTTCCAACTCCCTCTTCTTGCGTCTGAAAAGACGTCTCTCTGCACTCCTTTTCTATCTGTACCGCTTCTTAACAGCGCGCGTTGCACCTGCACGCAGGATTCTTCTGTAGACGGCGTCTTTCTCTGCGGTGGCGTCGCGACACTCCTGATCATAACACTAATTCCTCAGAGGCCGGTAGTAACCGATTACCTCCTCGGCGCAATAGTCACGGAATAGGATATATGTGTCCACCGTGCGCATGTATCATCAAGTGGGGGAGTGTTCTGCATAAGCAGATTCGATAGTCGAGTGGCAAATGCATCTGCTGTCTCTGGTGATCGCAGCGTATTGACGACGAGCTTTCTCTGTGTGGGACTTCTCTTGTTATTTGCGGCACATAAACGTGTGCGCACCTTAGCTGCCACAAGGTAGTGATCCGAGTCGATGTTGGCAACGATTTCATCGATTTCATGTCCATCACACTGGAAGCATGCCTTCCATCAATCACCACATGATCAATTTGGTTTCTTGTTCGTTGATCTGGAGACAGCCATGTCGTTTTGAGAATGTCGAGATGATGGAATCTGGTACCACCAATTACCACGTTTCGTGCTGCGGCGAAGTCGATCAGCCTCATTTCGATATCGGAGGTGTTTTGGTGGAGGCTGAATTTTCCGACAATTGCACCAAAGGTACCTGTATTGTCAGGGTGGGCAAGGTTGATATCGTGGTGGGGGCAGCGGTCGTAAGCTTCTCCAGGCACTGAAAGAAGCTTTCCTTGGTCACATTGTCCTTCTCATCCGTCGGAGCGTGGGCACATATAAGGCTGATGTTAAAGAATTTTGCCTTGAAGCGGATTGTGGCCAGCCGTTCGTTCACAGGCGTGAAATGTGAGTCAAGATGTCGTAGTCTCTTGCTGACCAAAAATCCACATCCTAATTCGTGCCTTTCAGCATGACAACTGTAGTAGATGTCACAGTACGCTCTTTTGGAACAGCCCTGTTCCGTCCATCGCATTTCCTGGAGAGCAGCGATGTCAGCTCTGTATTTTTCGAGGACATCAACCAGCTGGATAGAGGCACTCTTCCTATAAAGGGACCGGACATTCCAGGTGCATATCCGTAAATCGTGGTCCTTCTTTCGTTTGCGGGGGTCATCAACAAATGAGGTAGTCCTTATCTGAGGCATTGTTGTTTTTTTCATTGGGGGGATTTTTTATGTGACTGGTCCTAAACCCAACGCCGACCTCTAACCGAGGAGATTTTCGCCACTCACTTCAGCCGGCTCCCAGCAGGTGCCAGGAGGACGTTGGCCGGTGGTCGCCAAATGGAGTGACCCCATTAATAATAATGAAGGCGCCATCACATAGTAAGCAGAGCAAGCTACATGACTACCCCTCATTAACAAATAAAGTTATCATCATATAGCGCCCAGATCAAACTACATGACAGCCAGTGAGTTGACTTGCGAGTTTTTTATAAAAATTTATATTTATATTTTTACGCCTTGTAAATACTAAAGTCAATAAGTTGTTTTAAGTAAAATAATTCATGTTGTTTATTTTTATATAACTAGTAGCTATAATATAAAATAAATTGCGATTAATTTCTTAAACTATAAAAATGGTTTTTTAGTTCGTTTCTTTTTAATTACCCTAGCTGGGTGATCTCGTCTGTCGCCACCCTCAATAGGAATGGCTTCAGTGCCATTGTAGCCTGTTTCGATATCGAGTAAATCATTCCTTTCAATACAAATATTATGGAGAGTATAGCAGGCTATAACTTTGCCATGGTTTCGACATTCATAAAATATAAACGCATTGACTGGTAAAAGCGGGATTTTAGCACTCCGAATGCGTTTTCTCTTTTTACCCGTGTTTGGCAAAATTTCAAATTGAATAATTTTTCAACCTCAGTCAAATGTCCATAGTCGAGGAATGGAGTTAATAAGTACTCGCGCAGGAGATACGGTGCGTTACCCAACAAATAATATTTTGGTGCACATGCATTCGCGAGTTCATTTCCAATGAATGATAACTTTAATACTCTCGAGTCGTGAATTTTTTTGGGAATGTCTGAGTACATTCACGAACCGGAGTTTTGCATAGCAAATACCCTGCTTTGTAATCGATATACAATCATGCCGGTTTGTAAATGTAGACAGTATTTTATGTTTAGACTTCCTAGCCGAAATATAACCTAAGACGTTTGGTAAGTAAGTCGTGGTAAGTCGTGAAAACGTAATTATTTTCCTGCTGTACCTTTTCAAATATCTTAGCGATAGCTTCCTTTTCTGCTACTTTTTGTGGAAATATAATTATTTCTGGTGCTACTTCTTCAACAAAGATATTGAGAATTTTGTTGAACATGAAGTGTGTGCAAGACAAAGTCATATCGAAAAGATTTTCAACAGAGCTTAAATGAAATACAATAAATTCAAGTTTATTATTTTTTATTTTTGCCCGAGAGTACCATAAAAAGGAAAATATTTGTGTTTTTGCTGTGGATTGCAGTATATCACCTCTGTGTATCCTTTCACTGTACCATTTGCTTGTTGCATATCTTGCCACAAGATAATCCATACTCTCCCGACCAATCCGGAAGTGTTTCTTGAACTGTAAATTAAACAAATTTATTTCGACTCTGCTTAGAAAGCACCATGTTTACCTCCGAATCAGAGTAAGAATCCACCACATCCTTCACGAAATTCTCTACTCTATGATAGAAGCTCCTTCCCTGTACCAACATTACTGCTTCATCTTCAGAAGACGAAGATGAATCGAATAAGTTGTTTAGAACTTCACTTGCTGCATTTGCTCTCTTCTTTATTTTTTTTTTTATTCCACGAGAAACCACAAAATATTGATTGAGAATCGGTGCAACACTTTCGCCCTGTCATTTAATAGAGTGTAAGAATGTTACACTTTTCCCGGTTTAGAGAGCAACATTTTTGAGAAAAGAACACAACACCTGATAAACAGGCTACATGCATTTAAGAAAAGAACATGAAATTTTGACAACCCTGGCATAGGGTAAAAAAGTGTAATGCTAGCCACGAACGTAAAACCGTAAACGTGACGACCTATCTTATGGGAATGTCGTGTTAACGAAAACTCACCACCGTATGACGGTGACGCAGCCGTTGCCCGTAGCGGAAGAATAAACAGCAATTTGATTTTTTACGTAAAACCGTGTCAGCTGATCGCTTTCTATGAGTACAATGTTGCCAGATTAGACTTTTATAAATAAATAAGAAATAAACTAAGAAAGTTTAGTTTTTTTTTAATTAATCAAAACTATCATCGTGTTTAGTTATTTATTAAAATATACTTCACGTATATTAATTTTTTTTTTTCTAACATCTATATTATGAAATTTGATCATGAAAATGGTAAGTGTGATTAAAAGCATGCACGCACAGTGATACATGGCAACATTGTTATGTATGTATACAAGAAAGAACAGGATTACCGAGTTAATTCGAATTAACTCGGGCATTAACTGCAGCTAATCCGCATAAACTCTATGAGTTAATTCTCAAAATAAAAGAGGATTAGGGCAATTTGAGATGGCAACACTGCTGAAAATTGTCTATTGTGAATTTTTCTCCATCCATTTTACAAAATATTAGCTGTGTTCGTTTATAAAAAACTTTCAACAATTGTTTACAGTTTTCAACATGAAAAGGGTTGGCGAACAAATAAATCCAGTTGTCAATTACGAACGGTGAATGTCAATTTACAAGTTTCTGTTAGTTTTCAGTTCACGTACTTCTTGTAGATTTTCTGATATCGAGAGTGATAGATGACAGAAATTGATAATGATAGTAATGTAAGTGGACAGACCTAATAAAACTGCAATCAGCCGTTTAGTTAATCCGCAATACTGTCGTCTGTCAGGTTATTATTTAAGTGCGGATTAAGTGCGCCGGTAATCGGAATTAGGCTGCTGTCTGTCTGGGCTATAAGTTCTTTGTTGATATGAACCGGTGTAGCGCTCAGCTCTCTCATTGAGTGACTTGACTTATTGTTTTATACCGTAATCACTCACAACACCAAGTTACACCAATAGTTCTTACAAATCGATATCATTGTCAAAAAGTGAGGGGTTCTTTGTACTATATTCTTATATTAAATCTACATACTTTCAAAGAATGGTATTAACGGTTTTTAATCTATTAGTTTTTAAGCTATTATTTATTAACAATTCATTTCGAGCATACTACTTTCTGAAAATTATATCGACTTGTTTCTGTTAATTATTTTACGCTTAAATAATTAAAGCGTGTTAAAGCGTGTTTTTGGTTTTTTAAACTATTATTTTTTTCAAGTAGCTTCCAAATGACGTAATTATGTTTTTGTAGTTTTTCTATCGAGTTTTTATTTACACTTTTCACTTTTTACAATTTGTACTTAAACACTACGAATTCTTGCTATGAAATCTTCTTTTCTCAACTGATATAAATACTTACTCTCTTAATTCTCTCAAATTATATAGCTTTTTTATACAATGTTCTTTAGTACGGAACTTCCGAAGAAATTGCAATTGCTTCAGTAGCTTAATTAATTGCCATTTCGTTATAATTTCAGCTTCGTTTATGTTTTTATGCTTTATATATTACACATGCATGGTTGTTGCTTTTTTTTTCCAACAAATGCAATACGCATTGGTCATTACGTTATACATAATATCGCATCATTACAAATCGTTACAGTTTAATAGTAATTACGTAATATAATGTGCATAATGATATTTAGAATATAATAATTGCCATGAGAATGATATTATAACATTATGGTAATACCGCTGTAATATCATATAAAATATAAAATATAATAATAAGAATGGTTTTATAATGTAGTAATGTAGCCAAGACGCATAAAAGAGAGACGTATCATTTTGAAAGCAAACGCCCGCAGAATTTACGAAATCGAGAGGTGTTATATCTCCGTGGGACAACGTGAGGTCATACACATCTTTGTTAGCCCGAAGAAGACGGACCGAAAGAGAATGCATTTCTTTTGTCCTGATCTATTCATACATGCTGTCATTAGAAATGAGTCCAAATAGTTAATTATTTGTCACGAAATAATTTGTTTAATCCTCGCCATTGCGAAGGAAGACATCACGGGATGCTCATCTTTTAATCATGACATCGCATATAATAGAAAAATCTTTTCGATATTAAAGTTTGCTATGCTTCAGCCGAGGATTGAACCCACGGCCTACAGATCAGAAAGCCAACGCACTTACCACTAAGCTACGGAACCCACACGAGAAGCACTACCAAATATGTATATTGAATTTCGAGTTTGTATACCTTTGATATGCTATGGAGTGCTTAATTTTTGTTAAACATATTGTGTATTGTATTGATAATATTGAAATATTGATAATATTGAAATTCCAATTAGCATATGACCAGGAAACAGAGCCTCATCGTCATTTGGATGGTCAGAAAGTGGTAACAAGGGGAGAGAATTGAGTATCGCATCTACCTCTATAACAACCGTCTGCAATTCTTCATATGTGATGTTAGCGTTGGAAATATTTTTTATAAAAATTGTCCTCATCGAGTTAACCCCCGCTTCTCATAAACCTCCAAAATGGGTGAGCGAGGTGGAATAAAGCTAAATTGAAACCCAATGTTGTTACTGTAATGCATGATGCCATTAATCGTAGTCTTGCTGAATAACTGCTGCTGAAACTCTCTGAATTTAGATTGGAAGCCAACGAAATTAGTTGCATTATCACAGTAGATGCTCTGAGGTATTCCACGTCTGCCGATGAAACGTTTTAGACAGAGTATGAAATTGTTTGTCGATAAATCGGACACTAATTCAGAGTGTACAACTTTTGAAGCGAAGCATACAAAAAGTGCAATGTATGTTTTATACGGTGGTTTGCCTCGAATGCGGTCTCTGTATATGTAGACGTGTGACAGGCAAATCGGTTGTAATCTGTCCCATAACTTGACTTCGGCTTGTAGTGAAAGCAGTGGAAGCAATTTCGAACCACCTTCCTTACAACTTCTCTTGCATTTATTACCCAAACATTTTCACGTAACACTGCAATGATCACCTTTGGTGCAGCGTTTAAATGTTTTCGGTGAAGATATTCTACATAAAGTCTGGTAAAGCGAAGGTCTTTTGGAAGTAAAGCAGGAAATGTTGCATCATACGGTATTGGCGTATTTGACAGTCTCTGACTACACAAATTGTGACATCATCAAACTTCATTTCGTGTAGAATTTTGTGAGTCTTTGTCTAAGAGGCTTTATAGATTGTTCGTTGCAAAGGCATCTGATTTCATCGATGAAACATGTACACTGAACATCGGCAACAATTCTCCAAAAGTTTAATTCTAATTCCTGGTATGGTATATGCAACATTTGAGCATTTGTGAGTTGTTTATCGATGTTAGCTTTCTTGAAGACACGCAAAATGTACGCCATCGTACGGAGCGAGCAATAATAAGAAGAAGTGCGAGTAATAAATTGATCGATGGACGATCTCTCGATGGTACTATTACTACACTTGAAGACAATCATTTTACGGTGTTCCAAATTCTGGTGTGTTACGCTGAATTGGTTACGATTTACAGGCAATTCAGAAGATGGTTTTAATAGAAAAGCGGATCTCACAATCTGAGTTCATTAACGTAAAACCGTACTAAAGGTACTCCTATTTGGTTGATAAATTACAAATCATCCTGATTTGTAACAGCATTTCGATCCGAAGGAAGTTCGAAATCCCATTCCAACAGTCGTATCCACATTTCTTGCAGCAGTATTTTACCACGAATTACGACAGGGCTCAATAAACCCAAAATATCAAAGACTTTAGCAATTATTGATAATACTGAGCGTTTAGTAACCTTTTACAATTCTGGCAAATCATAATTAAAACATTGAACGTGTGAGAGAGATGCCGGTGGGCTCATACCTTGGTTGAGTTCCATTATGATTCTTCTTCTGCTTCATTTACCGACCGCTTCTTGTTGGGCATGTGAGATTGTATCGGGATTTTGTTGTTGTTGACGTTCCGCTGGCGCTTCTTCTGTTGATTATATTATTGTGGATGAGGCACTTCTCTTGATCCACTTATATGAGGTTGAGCTAATGTGATGTCCATCAATTCGCTCATTTCGGGTGATATATTTTGCTGTTGTCATACTTTCCAACATCAAATTATTGCTGTCAATACTTGATGACAAATCTTGCTGTTGTTGTCGGTGATTTTCTTCTATTTGTTCTGCTTTAGTTGTTGTTGTTGATGGTTATATTGTTGAGATGGTGGTGTTGCTGCTACTTGCTGTTGTATTTGCATCAGTACGCCTTTTATCACCTTTTAAATGGTTAAGCCTTTCGTTTTTGGCCAATACCATTGTTCAAAATATATGTTTTTATCAAATTCTTTATATATTCTTTATTATAAAGAAAAAGATTCGAGGTAAATATGACACGGCACTAATTTATATATTGCAATTAAGATTAAATAAGAGAATTTTAATTGTCTACTTATATGTATATATTATTACGTGAGAACAGATAATATTATAAAAAAAAGAAAATGCGCGCACTATTCGTGTCTGGAAAAATATATGTATAAAGAAAAAAAAGAAGAACAAGAAAAACGAATCGACTGCTGACTGATCAAGTCAGAGTTGCATTCGCCCTTTATAAAGGTGGCACCAGACAGTGCACGTGATGTAATAGTCTGGCGTAGACAAACATAATACGTCGGAAGAAGGTTTCCACGACATTCCCAGAGTCTCGGCAATATTTTCGTCTTTTGATTTAAACGAAATTTTATCATCTGAATATTGAACTAGTTTCGTGTAATTGGAGTTCATTTTGTAAGCGTTAGGCCAGGAGAACCCAATAGTTCGACTGTTTCACTTTTAAGTTTTTGCAGTTCGCAGACACTATCTGAACCAGTTAGTAGATCATTTACGTAAAAACTTTCTCGAATGACAGCAGCTGCATGAGGGTAATCAGTAATTCATGTCCTCGAGGTGGAATAAACTACGAATTGCGAGAAATGGCCCAGAAGCTAAGATGTACGTAACAGTATTGAGCTGGTGCATCTGTTTCGTTTCGCCATAAGATAAGGTGATAGCATCGGTCTTGTTTATCAATGATAAATTGACGATACATTTTTGTTACATCTGCGGTCTTTGCGTAACGACGTAATCGAAATAATAGGAGCGTCAAAATTAGCTCTGGTTGTATTGGCGCACCAACCATCAAAATGTCGTTGAACGAGCAATTAGATGTGGAACGCGCGGAGGCATCAAATACGACACAGAGCTTCGTGGTGGTGCTTTGTGACCTGAGTACACAATGATGTGGTATGATATAGTGTGGAGCATTGCTATCAATGTGAGCGATAGGCGACATATGTAGGCAGTCGTCCCACGATGGTAATGATTCAAACTATTGCTTTTGATTGTACATCGATTATGAATTTGCGTCTATTTTAGACAAAACTATATGGATGAAGATTGAGTTAACCACATCACTTTCAAAGCCCAGTGAAAGAAGTGAACCTCGAAGAGCAGCAACTGTGTCTATTACGCTGCGTAGTGCTACGGCGTCAGAAGATTTTATTACAGGAATAGCAAACAGAATAATAATGAAATCCTGAAATATTAACACGTTGTTTTCATATCTTTCTTTCAGTAGTTACAAAGCCTTCGTGTAGTTTTCCTCTGTTACCTGAATAAGTTCGATTACACTTGCAGCAGGCGCTGAAAGACAGTTCAGAAGATAATTGAACTTGTCAACCACTGGAATGTTCGGGTCGTCGTGTACCATCTTGGAAAACGTAAAGCAACTTTAAAGTTGGTAAACGATTTTGATGCGGAGAATTAGCTATCGATGTTGCACTGAAGAGGCTTGTCTCTATAGAAGAAGCACAATTTCTAGAATTCAATAAAAATATAATTTTTGACTTTACTGTTATGTAGAACTCTTCTATCCCAGACCTCGACAGATCTGTAGGGCAAAGTGCTTCAATTTTGGTTTGAACTTCACAGATCTGCTTAAAGTACGATTCAATTATGTGTAACCGACATTCAAGAGCGGGAAAATTAGTTTCGTTTGTATCATTACCAATTCTACCATAAACGCTCTTAATATTCCGTTGTAGTACATTGCGTTGTTGTGTAATCATAGGCAATGCTGTTACAAATGTTTCCTCTACAGGTGCTTGTTCCTGAGTGGGCTTGCTACCAATTTCAGAATCTGGCATTTTAATAAAAGACGAGAATAAATGTAGCAAAAGCAGATGTGTAGCGAAAAAAGTTACCAACGACACTGTAATTAACTGTTAAAAATGTTACGAAATTAAAGCTGTTTATTATCAAGACTGTCGCCAAAATGTTGGAGAAGAGTTAAAAAACGCGTGTGTTGCTTCGATGAATATTTAAGCCGCATTCACAATGCAAGCGACACTTTCAAAAGGCGTTCACAATGCAAGCAACAAATGTGTTCGAATATGTTCGAATAAACAGCTGACTTACAGTTTGTTTACATTTTTTCAATTATAGAAGTAATATTTTTGTGAAATGCAAGAAATGGAAAATAGAAATACAAAAGTGGTAATTATGAAAAAATACAAATACGTTCAAATTAAAATGTGATCAAAATATAATTATAGGCTGTCGGAAATCGGACCCGGGAACAACTACCACTTTCAAGACACAACTTGCGCGTTTTTATGGTGTCCCAGTTTGTGGTTCTATCTGCAATATTGCTAACAAAAAATAAAAATAAAAGGCGTTGGTGGGTGCGCGATATACTTCAAAAGAGAGATCTCTTGGGAGATGGAAAAAATCTAGTCCGGGAAATGAGGTTGAAGGACAATGAAAGTTTTTATAACTTTGTTAGGATGACTGACGTCCAATTTGATTTGCTTCTACATAAAGTTGGCCTATTTTTAAGCAAGAAATCTATCCGTAGACCAATAAGTGAATGCGTCAGGCTGCTGGTAACTCTAAGGTAAATACTAGTGTTCGCATTTTGCAATCTACATTAATTACCATATATCTATAAAAAAAAAAACAATTTTATATGTAGATTTGTAGCCACAGGTATGAGCTATGCATCCCTGTCCTATGCCGTTCGTTTCGGAAAGTCGACTATTCATAATATAATAAAAGAAACAACGGAATCATTATGGGTAGCACTTAATGTAGAATTTATTCCAAAACCTAACAATGCAAGCCTGAAGGTTATTGCCGAACAATTTTTTGCCAAAACTGGAATGCCAAACTGTATTGGAGCAATAGATGGAAAGCATTGCGTAATCCAATGTCCAGCGAATAGTGGATCATTTTTCTTTAATTACAAGAAGATATTTTCAATTGTTCTCCTAGCAGTTTGCGACGCAGACTACAACTTTACATATGTCAATGTGGGCGCCTATGGATCTGAATCTGATGGTATATTTTGTGATATTATAATTCATTATACCCTATTACACCTTTTTACTTTTTTGTTAACAGGAGGAGTACTAAAACGGACTGATTTTGGCCAAGATTTGTTACATAATCGTTTGAATTTGCCCCAAGACACAGAGCTACCTAATAGTACGATAAAATTCCCATTTTATTTTGTTGGCGATGAAGCTTTCCCTTTAAAGCGGCACTTGATGTGACCATATGGCGGAAGAGAGCTTTCCGACGATAAACGCCACTTCAACAAGCGCTTATCTTCTGCTAGAAGAACAATAGAAAACAGTTTCGGGATCTTAGCCAGTAAATTTCGAATATACCACACTGTCATAAATGCAAGTTGTGAAACAGCATCTTCCATCGTTCGCTGCACTGTGGTGCTTCATAATTTTATATTAAAAACAAAAGCTACAACTACTGCTTTCAGTGAAAATATCAATACCGAGAGTAATGATAATATGGGCAATTGGCAGAATGTATCGCAACAACTGGGATCCAATCACGCTGGCCACGAGGCACAACAGTTAAGAGAAAGTCTCAAGGACTATTTATTTGACCTACACATTTAACACTCAACAATAATAATCAAACATTCAATTCATTCAATAACAAATTAATTTTAATTCAATCAATAAAAAGAAACGATAAAAACCACTATAAAAAAAAAACTAATAATTATATCGGAACTTTGTTGCCACTTTCATAAGCTCCTTCTCACATGCATCGACTTCTTCCTTGCTCAATTTGCCCAGGGTTTCCACGACAAATTCAACAACTGCCGAATGGTATTTGGGAGACGAAGACGGATCTACTGCCTGTGACATGGGTGGCTCTAAATACGACATTAGCCTATTTGTTGTGTCTTCAAATATGTCCTCGACAGTTCTTTTTGCCATTTTCGGGGCTCTTGCCTGGGAAAATATAGGTGACGTCAATGGGGTTGATGTTAGTTCTTGAGAACCGTTTTGTGTAATTGAGCGAAACAACTCGTTATCTATTGTGCTCGCATCCTGCGATTCTAGGGAGAAGGAACCAGAGTTGTCTGTACACAATCCTGAATGGCATGCATTGGTGTTGTCCGCAGACCACGCAACAGAACCAGTGACCCTTGAGAAAAAACATATAAAGATATTACACTCCCAGTCTATTTTGAAAATGTGTCCATACCTTCGTTTTTTGAAAGCATTGTCCAAAAACTGCAAGTGCTTAAAAAACACCCATTTCTCCTTGCTATATGCTCCAGCACCACTTCTGTTAAGATTATTTTCTCGTTCCTTTTGCCTCCTATACTTGTCCCTCAATGCCTTAAACTGGAGTTTAGCCTTTTCGCCTTTATTAAAAATATATGAAAAAAGAGGAATCTGTAGTACATCTTAAAGCAACGAACATAATTACTTACCGGTTAGACCAAATTGTTTCCCAATCACATTTCCATATCACATTTCGCAGTACCATGTCTTTGTACCCATAGGAACTTATATTCCATAAGTTCTCTTGCCCTTGAACTACTTCAATAAATACGAATGTGTCGGCTTCGTTCATTTTCTCCACTTTTAATAAAATTATTAAGTTTGCAAAATAAAATTCACTGCAATTCTCTTGTTTACATAGATTAAGTAACATATGTTTTCTTCGAATGCATATGTTTTTGAACATATTGTAACGAGTATCGATAGTTGATTACTCATCACTATTGTGACTGACTCTATTGGCAGCATCGAAACGAATGTCAATAAAAAGAAATAAGCGATAACCAGAACAAGCCAACGAGAAAGGAAGAGAAGAATCTCGATAAAGGAAGATTCTGGGGTGTTGCCAACAGAGTATAAATAGAGCCAGTGTTGAGAATTGACAATCAATCTACTTCCGAACGTGATTGCGAAAACATTGATACAGAGGCAAAAGTTGCAAGTACATTTAAGTGTTATAGTAAATAGTTGATTGTAAACAGTGTTGATTGTAAATAGAGATTATTAAATAAATTGTTGCTGTATATAGTTGTACAAAATAAGTGTTGCAGTTATCATTAACAGAATCTAGTGATCGAACAAGGTAATTCAAATAGAATTAAACGTTCACAGAATAAAAACGTAACAATTGGTGTCAGAAGTGGGATTCTGTAAAGATGGTGAAAATTGACCAACTAAAAGTGGACCAGCTTAAAAAGCTGTTGGTAGAGATGAACCTATCGTCATCAGGTGCAAAGGCGGAACTGCTGGTGAGGCTGAGGAAAGCCATGGAGGCTAAGGGAATTAATGTAGAAGAACATGAGTTCTTTGAGGAAGACGATATACATGCAGTTGTGCACGCCGAGGAAGAGAGCAAGGTAGATTCGAGTGGTCAACTCATGGAATTTATGAAATCCATGATGCAACAGCAGCAGCAGCAACTGCAAGGAATTAATGCGAAGTTACAAGAACATTCGGCTGAATTGCGTATGGAAATTCAAGAAGGTTCGGCTCGACAAGAACACGTCATCGAAAATCTACAAAAAGGAATTGAGATTAGATTTCAGGAAATTTCCGGAACCATTAATGAAAAAGTCATGGATCTCAAGGAACATGTAGATGACTTGGAAGATAAGTTCGAGAAATTACAGCACGATCTCAACCAACTAAAAATAAATGGACCAGCCACATCAGTGATTAGAGATTCAAGTACAATCAAATTAAAGCCACCAACATTTGACGGAAGCACGCCATTCAATATCTTCAAGCTTCAATTCGAGACAACAGCTTCGAAGAATCAATGGGATGATAGCGACAAGACTGCTGCTTTAATAGTCGCATTAAAAGGTAATGCTTCCGAGGTGTTACAGATGGTTCCAGAGAAAGATCGTGGTAGCTACCAGTCACTGATGGACACCCTCCAGCGGAAATATGGAAATGAATACAAGAGTCAATTACATCGTGTGGAATTGAGATCGCGAGTGCAACGGAGTAATGAGAGCCTTCAGGAATTCGCTTCCGATATTGAGCGCTTATGTCATCTAGCGTTCTCCGGTAATTCGGAAGAGTTCGTCGAAAAAATCAAAATAGAGGCTTTCATAGATGGCATACGTGATGGAGAGACAAAGCGTGCCCTAGTCATGTCACCAAGAAATACTTATGCCGAAACAGTCAGTAGTGCATTGACGTTTGAAGCCGCCAGTTTGATGTGTCGACCAATGCCACGTGTACGCCAACTAGAAACAGAAACAGCAGATCTGGTTGAAGCAGTGTGTCAGGCATTCAAATCTGTAGTGCAGCCTGAAGGAAGAACAACAGGTCGACGCGAAATCAAATTTACTGGTAAGTGCTTTATTTGCGACAAACCAGGACACATGGCGCGTGACTGCCGTCTACGACGAAAGCGATCAAGATCGAATTCTCCAGGAAGACAAAAGAAGGAGAATAAGGTGGATAGCGATCGCTCCACTAACACAAATCCATCGTTAAACTAAATCGAGTCAGTTCAGCGGGGCGTGAACTGACTCCAACAGTGGGTTGCCCCATCATTCACATTTCACAACTACAGCGTGTGCCAAGCAGCTTGACTATTGATGGAAAATTGGACAATATGGGATTCATGTTAACTCTGGACACTGGTGCATCACATTCTATAATCAAGAGCGATTTGGTAAGGAGGTTTGAGCCTTTAATGGGAATAAAATTGCGTACAGCAACGGGTGAGGATGCACAAATTCTGGGCAAGATAAAGAAACGAGTATCTATTGGAAATTGCACATGGGAACATGAATTCATTGTGGCCGACATCATCGATGACGTAATAATTGGTGTTGATTTTATGATTGACAACGGATTTACGTTAGATTTAAATCAACGGATTCTGCGCTATGCAAATGTCGAACTACCATTGAACATCGGTTACAAGCGTAGTGGGAACATCAAACGAGTACTGGCATGTCAACGCCAAGAGGTTCCAGCAAAATCAGAAGCGGTGATATGGGCACAGATGAATGTGGATGATGGGACAGGCAAGTTGTGGGTGGTGGAAGCAGATAAAGAAATACAAAATAAAAACATCATACTTGGTAGGACGTTAGTAGAACCTAAAGAAAATGGAATAGTACCGGTGCGAATATTAAATCCAACTAATACATCTACAGTTGTAAAGAAAGGAATGGTGATTGGTCATTGCCAGGAAGTTACTGCCGTAGTAGACTGCGAAAAGGGTTCGTCGATAAAAAGTGGAAGATCAGGAACTGGCAAGGCGGAAATAAAAGCACAGATGGAGGAATGGGCAGGTGTGCTTACCAAACAGCAAAAGGAAAAGGCTTTACAAGTATTGGAGAAGTACAGTTCAATATTTTCTTCAAATGGAAAAACTGGAGGACGAACAACCATCGTGAAGCATCACATTGACACCGGTGATTCTAGACCAATTCGTCAAGCACCACGACGAGTTCCATTGGCCAAAAGAGACGAAGCCATTAAGCTGATTTCCGATATGCAGAAACAAGGTGTTATTGAACCATCAGCGGTCCATGGAGTTCACCAGTTGTGCTGGTAAAGAAGAAGGATGGAAGTACTCGATTCTGTGTGGATTACAGAAAGCTAAATGATATTACGAAAAAAGACAGCTATCCACTGCCAAGAATCGATGACACTCTGGACACACTATCTGGTGCGAAGTGGTTCTCAACTCTTGATTTGCAAAGTGGCTACTGGCAAGTGGAACTTGGTAAGGAAGACAAAGAGAAAACAGCTTTCAGTATTGGCGATGGTCTATGGCAATTTACAGTCATGCCATTTGGTTTATGCAATGCGCCAGCTACTTTCGAACGTTTGATGGAGCGTGTACTCAGAGGACTACACTGGAAAACGTGCTTGGTGTATCTCGATGACATTATTGTGATGGGAAAAGATTTTAACGACCACCTGGAAAAGTTGAAAGAAGTATTTGAGCGTATACAATCAGCAGGGCTTAAACTGAATATGAAAAAGTGTTCACTCTTCAGGCAAGAAGTTAAATATCTTGGTCATAAAGTAACAACAGAAGGGGTACATACCGACGAGGAGAAAGTAGCAGCAGTTCAAGAATGGCCTATTCCGTCGAATCTTCACGAGCTAAGAAGCTTCCTAGGCTTATGCACCTACTATAGACGATTTGTTCCTGGATTTGCAAACATCGCCAGCAGTCTGCATGAGTTGACAAGAAAGAACAAACCATTTGTGTGGGGCGAGGACCAACAGAAAGCATTCGAACAGCTGAAAGAAAAACTCTGTTCAGCACCAATATTAGCGTATCCAGTACCTGGTCAAAAGTTTGTGTTGGACACAGATGCGAGTGGCTATGGAATAGGTGGTGTGCTCTCTCAGATCATAGATGGGCAAGAAAAAGTAATAGCATACTACAGTAAAATCCTGTCGAAGTCAGAAAGAAATTACTGTGTCACACGAAGAGAGTTGCTCGCAATACTGGAATGTGTAAAGTATTTCCATAAATACTTGTACGGTCAGTCATTTCATCTACGAACTGACCACTCAGCGCTAAGGTGGTTATTGCAATTTAAAAACCCAGAAGGACAATTGGCGCGCTGGATTGAAAGGCTGCAGAGTTATGATTTTACCATCGAACATCGTAAAAGAGGACATCACGGCAACGCGGATGCTCTATCTCGTCGTCCTTGCAAAATGGAATGTAAACATTGTTCTCGAGTGGAAAGCAAGGAGCACATTGTCGACATACGACTTACGAATATATTGCCGGAGGAGTCATGGACCACCGAACGAGTGCAAGAAGATCAGCGCAACGACCCAGATCTCGTAAAGATTATGGAATACAAGGAGCAGGGCATACGTCCAGATTGGCAAGAAATGGCTAATGAGAGTCCAATAGCAAAGGCATACTGGGCGCAGTGGCAAAGCCTGCACTTACGAGACGGATGTTTATTCCGAGCATGGGAAAGTGTGGATGGAAAAATCACTAATGATCTTCTAGTGGTACCCAAGGCGAGAATAAATGAAGTGATAGCTGAGTATCACAATGCCTCCAGTGGAGGGCATTTGGGAATCACCAAAACCGTCGAGAAAATAAAGAACCGATTTTATTGGGTTGGATGTCATGACCATGTCGCTGATTGGATTCGGAAATGTAAGCAATGTGCAATGGCCAAAGGTCCCACTAAGAAAAGTCGAGGTAAGATGCACCAATACACCGTGGGTGCTCCATTTGAGCGAATTGCTATGGACATAGCTGAACCATGTCCAATAAGCAACGCAGGAGACAAGTATGTTCTGGTGGTTATAGATTACTTCAGTAAATGGCCTGAAGTATACCCCATTCCAAATCAGGAAGCTAGTACAGTTGCGGATGTATTCGTCAACCAATGGGTTACTCGTTTTGGTGTACCGATGGAGTTACACTCAGACCAAGGTCGAAATTTCGAATCAGTTGTATTCCAAGAGATATGCCGTATGCTGGGTATATACAAAACTCGTACAACACCTTTGCATCCACAATCTGATGGCATGGTAGAACGATTTAACCGTACCTTGGAGGAATATTTGAGAAAAGTCGTAGATAAATACCAAAGAGAGTGGGATGTACATATACCAATGTTCCTCATGGCATATCGATGCGCACAACATGATACGACGGCTACTACACCGGCAATGGCAATTTTTGGAAACGAGTTAAGACTGCCAGCTGATTTAAAATTTGGAGTCGTAACACCAACGAGATCAACCGAAGGTAATTATACTAGCGAAAAGCGGGAACAGTTGGATAAAGTACATCGGTTCATCAGAGAGCGGTCGCAGATGATAAGCGATAAGATGAAGGCCAGGTATGACTTGAAAGCAAATTCAAAAGGGTTCTATGAAGGAGAGCTTGTAATGCTTCATAATCCACAACGAAAGAAAGGCCTGTCTCCTAAACTACAGACTCATTGGGAAGGACCATATGAGATTATAGCAAAGATAAATGACGTAGTGTATCGCATTCAACGTGCCTGGAATAAAAGAGCAAAGTTTAAAGTAGTGCACTTGGAGCGACTTGCGCCATATCGAGGGGAAGTATAAAAACTTGTTCGGGACGAACAAGGTTAAGAGGAGGGCAGTGTAACGAGTATCGATAGTTGATTACTCATCACTATTGTGACTGACTCTATTGGCAGCATCGAAACGAATGTCAGCAAAAAGAAATAAGCGATAACCAGAACAAGCCAACGAGAAAGGAAGAGAAGAATCTCGATAAAGGAAGATTCTGGGGTGTTGCCAACAGAGTATAAATAGAGCCAGTGTTGAGAATTGACAATCAATCTACTTCCGAACGTGATTGCGAAAACATTGATACAGAGGCAAAAGTTGCAAGTACATTTAAGTGTTATAGTAAATAGTTGATTGTAAACAGTGTTGATTGTAAATAGAGATTATTAAATAAATTGTTGCTGTATATAGTTGTACAAAATAAGTGTTGCAGTTATCATTAACAGAATCCAGTGATCGAACAAGGTAATTCAAATAGAATTAAACGTTCACAGAATAAAAACGTAACAATATGTTTACTTCGAATGCAACCGACAGAGTTGTGTTTTGAATATTAATAATATGTTGAAATATGTGAAATATTTGTAATTATAACATTCTACAGATAATACTATAAAACAAATGACAGTTTCTGTAACAAAAAATTTTAATTTTCATTCATAATTCTTAGTTTGAATGTGAAATTCGAAAACAGCGCCATCTAGTATCAAATACATTCGAACAAATATGTTGCTGGAGTAGGAATAGATCAATTTCAGCGACAAATTGGAATTACATTTTTGTAAAAAAAACGAAAGGCCATTATGTGAAATTCTGTGTGTGAGAACGAGATAGCATGAAAAACGAAATTGTCGCTTGCATTGTGAATGCGGCTTTATTGTGAATGACAAAATAAATAACATGTTGATTTACAAGAAAGTAGATTGAATACAAGATGCAATATAAGAGGTGAAGTTGAGTGATTGTATGCTCTTTTCTAACTATTGAAATAACGGTTGTCAAATCGTATCTTTGGTGTTCTTTCTTATTCACATAATTCCTCTCTCGCCATATTACACCTCATTTATTACACCATGGAACAATTGAACACGAAAATATCTTTAAATTATGGGATTTGCTAATTTTTTACTATAATTAAATATTTTTTTTATTATTTATCAAACTTAGGCTAGGTCATGGGGTGGTCTGGTGGTGTTTTCGCAAGGTAACGTGTCTAACTGCCTCAACCGGGTGGGGCTAGCGCAATCCTTGTTGAACTCATCGCAAGTCAACTCACTGGCTGTCATGTAGTTTGATCTAAGCGCTATGTGATGATACCTCTATTTGTTAATGAGGGGTAGTCATGTAGCTTGTTCTGCTTACTATGTGATGGCGCCTTCATTATTATTAATGGGGGCCCTCCACGTGGCGACCACCGGCCAACGTCCTCCTGGCACCCGCTGGGAGGCGGCTGAAGTGAGTGACGAAAATCTCCTCGGTTAGAGGTTGTGCGTTGGGTTTGGGACCCGCCACGTAAAAAACCTGCCCAATGAATAATGTAAAAATGCCCCTTTGTTGATGACCCCCGCAAACGAAATAAGCACCATGAGTTATGGATATGCACCTGGAATGTCCGGTCCCTTTATAGGGAGGGTGCCTCTATCCAGCTGGTTGATGTCCTCGAAAAATACAGAGCTGATATCACCGCTCTCCAGGAAATGCGATAGACAGGACAGGGCTGCTCCAAAAGAGCGTCCTGTGACATCTACTACAGTTGCCATAATGAAAGGCACGAATTAGGATGTGGATTTTTGGTCAGCAAGAGACTACGACATCTTGACTCACATTTCACGCCTGTGAACGAACGGCTGGCCACAATCCGCTTCAAGGCAAAATTCTTTAACATCAGTCTTATATGTGCCCACGCTCCGACGGATGAGAAGGACAATGTGACCAAGGAAAGCTTCTTTCAGCGCCTCGAAGAAGCTTACGACCGCTGCCCCCGCCACGATATCAAAATCGCGCTTGGCGAATTTAATGCTAGGGTGGGCAAGGAAGGTACCTTTGTTTCAACTGTCGGAAAATTCGGCCTCCACCAAAACACCTCCGATATCGAAAGGAGGCTGATCGACTTCGCCGCAGCACGAAACATGGTAATTGGTGGTACCAGATTCCAGCATCTCGACATTCTCAAAACGACATGGCTGTCTCCAGATCAACGTACAAGAAACCAAATTGATCATGTGGTGATTGACGGAAGGCATGCATCGAGTGTGATGGACTTGAAATCGATCCGGAAAATTTTGGGAAAATTAGTAAGAAATAATAAGATATTCTAGTGGAAAGTCGTCGAAATACTGTACTGCTGTTAGTAAAATATAACAAATAAAAATGCTATTTCTTGCATTTTCAAGGAATGTTGTTGTAAAATTCCATCAATAATAACTTAATTATACAAAATCTTTGGTTAAATCTTGGTCAATTTTATATACTTTTGATATGCAATAGTAATGATTTACAAGTCTTATAACTCTATTTAATTGTACTTTCAACGCTCTTACAACTATGTTGAACCAATGCGAATATGACTAAGATATTAACCTTTAAGAATTATTATTGTTTTTCCAAATGGCTTTCATATAACTATTAGAGTGTAATAGTGCTTAATAGTGTATATAACAGAGAACGGCAACGGGTGATTGAAAAAACTTTTGACTAAATTTAATTCTGTTTAAAAGCATAATAAATATGAACCGATTTTGATGTTTGGTGGATTGTTGCAAAGCCTATTGAATTTTCTTTACCAAAAGTCTTTAACTTGATCAAAATAATAACTCAAAAGTCATAAAAATTGGCAACCCTAAACATACTTCTTTCGAGCTGATTTTTTTTTCTGATCTTATTTGTTGGACCCAGCGCATAGGTTATGCCTATGTAGAAAATTTGGTTCTAGATTAGAAGTAAAATCGATACACTCTAATGCACATACGTTTTTTAATACAATTAACCCGAACGTTACCCACATGGCATTAAGTAACTAATTGGTAATCAAGCATTTTAAGCAATTAAATAGTTATATTCGAGTTAGTATAGAAATACATAGATTTAGGATATGGTTATGAAAAATAAATCAGTCATAGCAATAGGAGACAGAAGTTAGAGGATAAATGGAGAGAATTAACGTAACAGGTTACCATTCCGCCTTCCACGGTCTGAGATGAAAATATGCTCAATCGAGTAGTGCAGAAAAGTTTGTTATTGCAACGTTGTTATTAAATTAAAATAGTTTTAAATTTTTAGAAAGATAAATTAATATATAAGACTTACATTATATACAATATATATGAAAACCGTTTGTCTAAAAGTAAAATTATATAAAAACATAACAACTACAAATTTTATAGAACAAAAGTCTAATTTATAAGAATATACTACGACTAATATGTAGGTGTAATTATGAGAAAATAAAAGTCAAAGTTTTAGAGTTTGTAGAAAATAATTGAATAGGTATATTACTGGTAATCTCGCCATCTGGAGTAAAGAGGAACGTTGACACAGTAGAAAGACAACTTATCCAGCAAGGTTTAGACACACCGGAAAAGATTTAAACAGCGATATTAACGGAGACCAAATAGGTAATCGAGTTGAGGTTACATAAATATACATAAGTTTCAATATCCAGAACCAAGTGGTACAGAATAAGCAACATTCTCATGAAATACTTGGACTGTTTAATAAAACAGCAGCTATACACAGTGTGTACATACAAGACTCATGTGTTACCTTTTTATCTAGATAGTGAACGCCTATTGTTGACTCAGTTGTCGAGCATTTGACGCTGGGTTATAGGGTGTCACATAACGATATATCTTAGTAGTTTTGCATACAAAAAAAAACACTGTAGGATGTTGTTCATCCATTAAATGCGGTATGTTGAGAGAAAATATACATGCCAGACAAAACACGTGCATTGAGCTTCTATTTTGTACATAATGCTGAAGTATAAAAATTGCAAAGATAAGCACTTAATAAGCAGATTAAATCGTCAGTCACCCAAGTATAAAAAGGAGACGCTATAACACCTCAGCAACGCTGATGCTACAAAGGAGTAATGTAATAACTATTCAGACATTGAACACCACGGTATATCACGGTGAGCAAGAAATCTACGTATTAGTCCTACAACTCAGCCAATTGCAACAATGGTCAACATCACACCTGAAAACACAAATATGAAAGCGGCTCAACAGGAACAGGCAACCAAGAAAATCAGCATCCGAGATGGTAGATTGCCAGAAGTTATCAAAGCTATTTTGTAGTCACTGCCTGAAGGAAAATTATCATTAAAAATTATAATTTTCCTTCTTCATAATATATGTTGTAACTCAAAATAATGCTCGTCTAATATATGCGTTTTGACTCACTACATTAATATTATTATGATGTTATACTATTACGTTATATTATTATGTTATACATAATAATATGTGTATATTATGTGTTTATATTTTATGAGTATTGCTATAATCAGTAATATAATGATCATCACCATACTATACATAACGTGATTATCATTAGCTAAAATGAGTTATCGTGTGCTCATAAAAATGTGTGGTCAGGGTAATAGTGTACAGTGAAAAGAAAAAGAACAAAAAAAAAAAAGAAAAACAAAATAAGCCACAACCATGCATACATAATATTTAACGCATGCACAATATTTTCACAAGTATTAAATACAAATAATAACGATGACTTACTAAAAAGAAGTTATAATTATGACCCACTGAAGAAATTGCAATGAATCGACCTACTTAATAAATTATTCAAAAACGATGTTAAATTGTAAATTAGACTATACAAACTAAGAGAACTTCTGAAATGAAGTCAGTCAGTCAAGAGAAGTAGATGAAAGTAAAAATCATATTGTGAAGGATATAATATCCTGTTAAAAGTGGAAATCATATTGTGAAGGATATAACATCCTGTTAAAAGTAGAAATCATACTGTGAAGGATATAACGTCCTGTTAAATGAGAAATATTATTGTGAAGAAAAACAATATTGATAAAGTCAAATTGTGGAAGGAAAATATATAAAGGGTTATCCATTTTGCGGTTTCAAAAGTAAATGTATATAAAACACATATAAAATATTTTTTATCATGATATTTCTTTGTTATTATAAAGTTTGAACGTTGACATTATGTGTGAAATACTACATAATTTAAATGACCACCACGCGAATTGTTGCAAGCATCGATTCTTTTGAGGTAATTTTCGACCAATTTTTGACACATATTGGGCGGTATCTCAGCCATAACGTGACGAATGTTGGTTTTTAGGTGCTCAAGAGTTAAAGGTTAATCTGCATAAACACGGTCTTTTGCGTAGCCCCACAAAAAAAGTCAAGCGGTGTCAAATCGCATGATCTTGGTAGCCACTTGATATCGCCACGACGAGAAATTACGCGGCCAGAAAATTTTTCTTGCAATAAAGCCATATTCGATCGAGTTGTGTGGCATGTGGCACCGTCTTGTTGAAACCACATATTCTCTAAGTCGTATTCTTCAATAGCAGGCAAAAAAAAGTCGGTTATCATATGACCATAACGCTCCGAATTGACGGTGACAGTCGTTCCATCGTCGTTTTCGAAGAAGTAAGGTCCAATCACACCTCCGGACCAAAGAGCGCACCAAGCAGTGACTTTTTGTGGATGTAGTGGCCTCTCTTCAATTACTTGAGGATTCTCAGAACCCCAAATACGACAATTTTGTTTGTTAACATACCCACCGAGTGAGAAATGTGCTTCGTCGCTGAAGAAAATTTTGTTCGAAAAATCGCCGTCCACCGCCTGTTATTCAAGCACCCATTCGACGTATCTACGACGTTGTATAGATCCAAATGCAAAATACGCCATAATGTGCCGTAAGACAGTCCTAATTCCTGAGAACGACGAGGAATCGACACATTCGGGTCTCCGGCAAAACTTTCACTTACAGCAGCGATATTTTTGGTGGTACGAGCGAAACGATAATGCACAGGCCTTACAATATCTGTAACCGATCCAGTCTCTTCATATTTCTTCACAATTTTGCCAATTACTTGCGTAGTTGGACGATTATGTAAACCATAATCTCCTCTAAAAGCATGATATGTGGCTGTGGCAGAATCACAATTTTTGTAGTAGGTTTTTACAAATGTCAGACTTTGAACTGAAAAAAAAAGAAATTGTTTTAACAACTCAGTTTGACAGATGTCGAATTCTATCCCTATACTTTTGAAACCGCGAAATGGATAACCCTTTATATATATATATATCTATCTATCTATATATATATATATATATATATATATATATATATATATATATATATATATATGTATATATATATATATATATATATATATATATATATATATATATATATATAAAGAAAATATAAAGAAAACAACATTGTTAAACAAAAACTACATCGTGAAGGAAATAACAGATTGTCAAAATAAAACCTAACTTGTGCAAGGAAAATATATATATACTGTTGAATAAGAACTATATTGAAATAATAATTGTTTTGTGCGAGAAAGAGTTACGGGAAGCAGAAGAAGAGTAAAAAAAGGTAAGTTCTAGGAAATAAGTTATCTAAGGTAAAGTTATAGTCTTCCAAAAGAAGGCACAGCAATGTGTTCATTGAGTTTCCGTGGAAGGATAATTTCTGTTAAAACAAGAAACTATAGAATTACATATTATTACATTCTTGTATAAACATAATTTGGAATTATCCTATATAATTTCAATATCAATTGAATATTTTTCGTCGGTTTCATCCATACATAGGACTCAGATTGATTGTGTGAAGCTGCGGTTGGTTTACGTATGAAAATGAACATTCTCAACTGTTTCCAGTGTATCTAAAACCATTTTTGGTTTTGAAGAAAAGGGGCCATTGTTTCACGCCAGATATGCTGTTAAAACGCTGTCTTTTAACAGTGGGATATCTCTATACTTCTAAAGTCCCTGCTTTTATGCATAGCATTACAGTTGTAGCTAACAAAGCGAACACAGCAAACACACAAACCGAAATTTTAATATGTAATTAACATCAAACAATTATTATACCTACGGTGACCATATTTCCGAAGTGTAAAGGACAAACTTTTTTTTTATCAAATTCAATACAATACTTAATACAAAAAAATTACACATTTCACGGTACACACGAGGGATATTATTTATATTTCGGGATCTGGCAACTCTAATGTTAATAGCTAAAATCTGGCAACACCATAATAAAGTTTGACATTTTTCTGCAGAAGCGTGCTCACAACGTTTTGAAGTATAAGTGCTACTTGTTTCGTTTAGAGTGAATTAAAAAAGTCAATTTGGCCAAAAATGGAAATTTCAAGAGAAGGTTTTCATTGGATAATTTTTCACAACTTTCGACTGAACTCAGTTCTTTATATTTGAACTTTTGCATAAGCATAAAGCTTAAAGCGAAATACAGAAAAGTACCAATTACTACGAAAAGATATAATTTACCTAGGCCATAAATGTACTGAGGAAGGCGCATTACCAGATCCTGCTAAGTGGAATGTGTTAAGAATATACCTGTTTTTAGGTTTAGTAAATTATTACCGATTATTGGGTGCCGTAGCTCAGTGGATAGTGTGTTCGCCTTCTGATCTGTAGGTCGTGGTTCAATCCCCGGCTGATGCATAACAAATTTAATATCGATAAGATTTTTCTTTCGAATGGTACCCACCTGTCGGCAAGCAATTGGCAATTCTTCCGACAGTAACAACTTGCCATGAAAAAGCTTCTAAAAGAACTCTGTGACAAAGCTCAGAAAAAGTGATGTCACAAGTGTTCTGCCGTTCGGAACCGGTTAAAATAAGTAGGTCCCTTCTAATACTGTCCAAATTTAAGACGCACAACAGTAATGGAAGAGAAGCTCGGCCAATGAGCCCTTTGGGGCTTTAAGTGCCACATATTTATTTATTTATTTTATTGGGCAACGTAGCTCAGTGGTTAGTGTGTTCGCCTTCTGATCTGTAGGTCGTGGTTCAATCCTCGGCTGATGCATAACAAATTTAATATCGATAAGGTTTTCCTTTCGAATGGTACCCACCTGTCGGCAAGCAATTGGCAATTCTTCAGACAGTAACAACTTGCCATGAAAAAGCTTCTAAAAGAACTCTGTGACAAAGCTCAGAAAAAGTGATGTCACAAGTGTTCTGCCGTTCGGAACCGGCTAAAATAAGTAGGTCCCTTCTAATACTGTCCAAATTTAAGACGCACAACAGTAATGGAAGAGAAGCTAGGCCAATGAGCCCTTTGGGGCTTTAAGTGCCACATATTTATTTATTTATTTTATTGGGTGCCGTAGCTCAGTGGTTAGTGTGTTCGCCTTCTGAGCTGTAGGTCGTGGTTCAATCCTCGGCTGATGCATAACAAATTTAATATCGATAAGTTAAGGTTTTTCTTTCGAATGGTACCCACCTGTCGGCAAGGGAAGAGAAGCTCAGCCAATGAGCCCTTTGGGGCTTTAAGTGCCACATATTTATTTATTTTTTTTTTTAAATTATTACCGAAAATTTATTGAGAATATGGCTGGTATGGCACTGCCAATCAACAAACTACTCAGAAAATACGCAATATTTGAATGAATAGAAAAATGTCAGAAATCTTTTCAAACTTTAAAGCAACAATTAGCTATCCGCAAATTACATTAGATTAGATACCTAGATTTTTCTAAACTTTTTTTGTTACCAATAGATGCCAGCAGCTTGGCTGTATCGCAAGGTGAAATTGGAAAAGATAGACGAATAGCCTTTGCAAGCAGGGCTCTCAATGATACTGAGGAAGGTCTTCCACCATTAAACAGGAATTCCTGGTTATTGTATGAGCTGTGAAGAATTAATGAGCTTATTTACTCTGTAGACCATTCAAAATCTACACTGACCACAGCCACTACGAGGAATTGTAAACCTAAATGACTAGACATCACGTTTGGCACGTTTGTCACGTTTCCAACATAAGCTATCTGAATTTGATTTTAAAATAATTTATAAACCAGGCAAAAGAAATGATGATGCGCTCAGCAAAGTTCCACAGCCGAATAACGAATTAATAATGGTGGTGATTCGTTCTATGAAGAGGAGAAATGTCAAAGAAACTGAAATTCGAGAAGAACTTGAGGAATGTTCTGATGGTGAGTGAGAATAATATAAAAACTAAGAAAATAAGAATACGGAATTACTCACTAATGAAAAGGACATAATGACGTATCTTCCACGGTTCACAATTAGGAAGACATAAGGGTGCACTGAAAGCTTATTTCAGGATTAGAAGGCAATATAGATGTCAAAATAGGTTATGATAAAAGTTGTAAAAAATGCCAAATTAACAATAGTTCAAGGTTTACCAATATGTCAATGATATTGACCGACACACCTTCAAGACCATTCGAAAAGGTTTATATGGACATGGTTGCAATTCTCTCAGAAAAAACATCGGGAAATAAGTACATTCTTACTATCAAAGAGGATTTATCAAAACTGTTCATTGGTGTAGCCATTTCAGATGCAGAATCTAGCACGGTAGCGAAAGTTTTCTACAATGAGGTCATTACACTCTACAAAATACTCATAATTTTAGTCACAGATAATGCTACAAATTTTACAATAAAAATGTTCTCAGATACATGCAAGAAGCTAGATGTCAAAAAATTATATATAACTCGATGTCACCCACAAGCAAACGGTTCTCTAGAAAAAAGTCACAGACCCTAAACAGAATATCTAGGATCTTCGTTAAGGAAAATTGCTCAAATTGGGACCAATGGTTAGATCCAGCAATGCAGAAGCATGGCCTCAAACACTTGTGTTATGTAGAGGGTTTTTATTCTAAACCTCATTTAAATTCGAAGCAAGCTGATTGCCTCACGCATCCCTTTCTGCTATACGCACATGAAACCAGCCGATTGGCCGCTCATACTCGTATACGAACTATATGCACGAAACGAAAGCAAAAACAACAACAAATATGCAGGCGTAGATGAGTGTTTGTACCAACGCGAGTGAAATTGGCGAAAGACAAACAATTTGATGTGTTGGCTGCTGAACAAGCGCAAAATGACAAAATCTTCAAAAATTCAATCGCGTGATTGCTGTGTTGCCGATCTCGCGCATTTATCAATGAAAAATGAACAATTCTGCTTCTCATGTGTACATATATATATTTTACGTAGTACAATATGTATAAAACGAAAAATGAGAGCAACAGAAAGAAACAAATGATACGAGTTGATTTGTTTGCTGTAGTTAAATATGTGATGATCTCTATATTGCAATTTACCTGATAGCTAAACATTTAGATAAGAATTAATTATTGTAAACAAATTAAATTTTAATAAAACAATCGTGTTCCATGATAATTTCATTAATTCTCATTACCTACTAATTTCTGTTAAAAAAAGAAACTATAGAATTACATATTATTACATTCTTGTATAAACATAATTTGGAATTATCCTATATAATTTGAATATCAATTGAATATTTTTCGTCGGATTCATCCATACATAGGACTCAGATTGATTGTGTGAAGCTGCGGTTGGTTTACGTATGAAAATGAACATTCTCAACTGTTTCCAGTGTATCTAAAACCATTTTTGGTTTTGAAGAAAAGGGGCCATTGTTTCACGCCAGATATACTGTTAAGACGGTGTCTTTTAACAGAGGGATATCTCTATACTTCTAAAGTCCCTGCTTTTATGCATAGAATTATAGGTGTAGAGCTAACAAAACGAACACAGCAAACACACAAACCGAAATTGTAATATGTAATTAACATCAAACAATTATTATACCTACGGTGACCATATTTCCGAAGTGTAAAGGACAAACTTAATACAAAAAAATTACACATTTCACGGCACACACGAGGGATATTATTTAAATTTCGGGATCTGGCAACACTAATGTCAATAGCTAAAATCTGGCAACACCATAATAAAGTTTGACATTTTTCAGCAGAAGCGTGCTCACAACGTTTTGATGTATAAGTGCTACTTGCTTCGTTTAGAGGGAGTTAAAAAAGTCAATTTGGCCAAAAATGGAAATTTCAAGAGAAGGTTTTCATTGGATAATTTTTCACAACTTTCGACTGAACTCAGTTCTTTATATTTGAACTTTTGCATAAGCATAAAGCTTAAAGCGAAATACAGAAAAGTACCAATTACTACGAAAAGAGATAATTTACCTAAGCCATAAATGTACTGAGGAAGGCGCATTACCAGATCCTGCTAAGTGGAATGTGTTAAGAATATACCTGTTTTTAGGTTTAGTAAATTATTACCGATTATTGGGTGCCGTAGCTCAGTGGTTAGTGTGTTCGCCTTCTGATCTGTAGGTCGTAGTTCAATCCTCGGCTGATGCATAACAAATTTAATATCGATAAGGTTTTTCTTTCGAATGGTACCCACCTGTCGGCAAGCAATTGGCAATTCTTCCGACAGTAACAACTTGCCATGAAAAAGCTTCTAAAAGAACTCTGTGACAAAGCTCAGAAAAAGTGATGTCACAAGTGTTCTGCCGTTCGGAACCGGTTAAAATAAGTAGGTCCCTTCTAATACTATCCAAATTTAAGACGCACAACAGTAATGGAAGAGAAGCTCGGCCAATGAGCCCTTTGGAGCTTTAAGTGCCACATATTTATTTATTTATTTTATTGGGCGTCGTAGCTCAGTGGTTAGTGTGTTCGCCTTCTGATCTGTAGGTCGTGGTTCAATCCTCGGCTGATGCATAACAAATTTAATATCGATAAGGTTTTTCTTTCGAATGGTACCCACCTGTCGGCAAGCAATTGGCAATTCTTCCGACAGTAACAACTTGCCATGAAAAAGCTTCTAAAAGAACTCTGTGACAAAGCTCAGAAAAAGTGAAGTCACAAGTGTTCTGCCGTTCGGAACCGGTTAAAATAAGTAGGTCCCTTCTAATACTATCCAAATTTAAGACGCACAACAGTAATGGAAGAGAAGCTCGGCCAATGAGCCCTTTGGGGTTTTAAGTGCCACATATTTATTTATTTATTTTATTGGGTGCCGTAGCTCAGTGGTTAATGTGTTCGACTTCTGATCTGTATGTCGTGGTTCAATCCTCGGATGATGCATAAAAAATTTAATATCGATAAGGTTTTTCTTTCGTATGGTACCCACCTGTCGGCAAGCAATTGGCAATTCTTCCGACAGTAACAACTTGCCATGAAAAAGCTTCTTAAAGAACTCTGTAACAAAGCTCAGAAAAAGTGATGTCACAAGTGTTCTGCCGTTCGGAACCGGCTAAAATAAGTAGGTCCCTTCTAATACTATCCAAATTTAAGACGCACAACAGTAATGGAAGAGAAGCTCGGCCAATGAGCCCTTTGGGGCTTTAAGTGCCACATATTTATTTATTTATTTTATTGGGCGTCGTAGCTCAGTGGTTAGTGTGTTCGCCTTCTGATCTGTAGGTCGTGGTTCAATCCTCGGCTGATGCATAACAAATTTAATATCGATAAGGTTTTTCTTTCGAATGGTACCCACCTGTCGGCAAGCAATTGGCAATTCTTCCGACAGTAACAACTTGCCATGAAAAAGCTTCTAAAAGAACTCTGTGACAAAGCTCAGAAAAAGTGATGTCACAAGTGTTCTGCCGTTCGGAACCGGTTAAAATAAGTAGGTCCCTTCTAATACTATCCAAATTTAAGACGCACAACAGTAATGGAAGAGAAGCTCGGCCAATGAGCCCTTTGGAGCTTTAAGTGCCACATATTTATTTATTTATTTTATTGGGCGTCGTAGCTCAGTGGTTAGTGTGTTCGCCTTCTGATCTGTAGGTCGTGGTTCAATCCTCGGCTGATGCATAACAAATTTAATATCGATAAGGTTTTTCTTTCGAATGGTACCCACCTGTCGGCAAGCAATTGGCAATTCTTCCGACAGTAACACCTTGCCATGAAAAAGCTTCTTAAAGAACTCTGTGACAAAGCTCAGAAAAAGTGATGTCACAAGTGTTCTGCCGTTCGGAACCGGCTAAAATAACTAGGTCCCTCCTAATACTATCCAAATTTAAGACGCACAACAGTAATGGAAGAGAAGCTCGGCCAATGAGCCCTTTGGGGCTTTAAGTGCCACATATTTATTTATTTATTTTATTGGGCGTCGTAGCTCAGTGGTTAGTGTGTTCGCCTTCTGATCTGTAGGTCGTGGTTCAATCCTCGGCTGATGCATAACAAATTTAATATCGATAAGGTTTTTCTTTCGAATGGTACCCACCTGTCGGCAAGCAATTGGCAATTCTTCCGACAGTAACAACTTGTCATGAAAAAGCTTCTAAAAGAACTCTGTGACAAAGCTCAGAAAAAGTGATGTCACAAGTGTTCTGCCGTTCGGAACCGGTTAAAATAAGTAGGTCCCTTCTAATACTATCCAAATTTAAGACGCACAACAGTAATGGAAGAGAAGCTCGGCCAATGAGTCCTTTGGGGTTTTAAGTGCCACATATTTATTTATTTATTTTATTGGGTGCCGTAGCTCAGTGGTTAATGTGTTCGACTTCTGATCTGTATGTCGTGGTTCAATCCTCGGATGATGCATAAAAAATTTAATATCGATAAGGTTTTTCTTTCGTATGGTACCCACCTGTCGGCAAGCAATTGGCAATTCTTCCGACAGTAACAACTTGCCATGAAAAAGCTTCTTAAAGAACTCTGTAACAAAGCTCAGAAAAAGTGATGTCACAAGTGTTCTGCCGTTCGGAACCGGCTAAAATAAGTAGGTCCCTTCTAATACTATCCAAATTTAAGACGCACAACAGTAATGGAAGAGAAGCTCGGCCAATGAGCCCTTTGGGGCTTTAAGTGCCACATATTTATTTATTTATTTTATTGGGCGTCGTAGCTCAGTGGTTAGTGTGTTCGCCTTCTGATCTCTAGGTCTTGGTTCAATCCTCGGCTGATGCATAACAAATTTAATATCGATAAGGTTTTTCTTTCGAATGGTACCCACCTGTCGGCAAGCAATTGGCAATTCTTCCGACATTAACAACTTGCCATGAAAAAGCTTCTTAAAGAACTCTGTGACAAAGCTCAGAAAATGTGATGTCACAAGTGTTCTGCCGTTCGGAACCGGCTAAAATAAGTAGGTCCCTTCTAATACTTTCCAAATTTAAGACGCACAACAGTAATGGAAGAGAAGCTCGGCCAATGAGCCCTTTGAGGCTTTAAGTGCCACATATTTATTTATTTATTTTATTGGGTGCCGTAGCTCAGTGGTTAGTGTGTTCGCCTTCTGATCTGTAGGTCGTGGTTCAATCCTCGGCTGATGCATAACAAATTTAATATCGATAAGTTAAGGTTTTTCTTTCGAATGGTACCCACCTGTCGGCAAGAGAAGAGAAGCTCGGCCAATGAGCCCTTTGGGGCTTTAAGTGCCACATATTTATTTATTTTTTTTTTTTAATTTTTACCGAAAATTTATTGAGAATATGGCTGGTATGGCACTGCCAATCAACAAACTACTCAGAAAATACGCAATATTTGAATGAATAGAAAAATGTCAGAAATCTTTTCAAACTTTAAAGCAACAATTAGCTATCCGCAAATTACATTAGATTAGATACCTAGATTTTTCTAAACTTTTTTTGTTACCAATAGATGCCAGCAGCTTGGCTGTATCGCAAGGTGAAATTGGAAAAGATAGACGAATAGCCTTTGCAAGCAGGGCTCTCAATGATACTGAGGAAGGTCTTCCACCATTAAACAGGAATTCCTGGTTATTGTATGAGCTGTGAAGAATTAATGAGCTTATTTACTCTGTAGACCATTCAAAATCTACACTGACCACAGCCACTACGAGGAATTGTAAACCTAAATGACTAGACATCACGTTTGGCACGTTTGTCACGTTTCCAACATAAGCTATCTGAATTTGATTTTAAAATAATTTATAAACCAGGCAAAAGAAATGATGATGCGCTCAGCAAAGTTCCACAGCCGAATAACGAATTAATAATGGTGGTGATTCGTTCTATGAAGAGGAGAAATGTCAAAGAAACTGAAATTCGAGAAGAACTTGAGGAATGTTCTGTTGGTGAGTGAGAATAATATAAAAACTAAGAAAATAAGAATACGGAATTACTCACTAATGAAAAGGACATAATGACGTATCTTCCACGGTTCACAATTAGGAAGACATTAGGGTGCACTGAAAGCTTATTTCAGGATTAGAAGGCAATATAGATGTCAAAATAGGTTATGATAAAAGTTGTAAAAAATGCCAAATTAACAATAGTTCAAGGTTTACCAATATGTCAATGATATTGACCGACACACCTTCAAGACCATTCGAAAAGGTTTATATGGACATGGTTGCAATTCTCTCAGAAAAAACATCGGGAAATAAGTACATTCTTACTATCAAAGAGGATTTATCAAAACTGTTCATTGGTGTAGCCATTCCAGATGCAGAATCTAGCACGGTAGCAAAAGTTTTCTACAATGAGGTCATTACACTCTACAAAATACTAATAATTTTAGTCACAGATAATGCTACAAATTTTACAATAAAAATGTTCTCAGATACATGCAAGAAGCTAGATGTCAAAAAATTATATATAACTCGATGTCACCCACAAGCAAACGGTTCTCTAGAAAAAAGTCACAGACCCTAAACAGAATATCTAGGATCTTCGTTAAGGAAAATTGCTCAAATTGGGACCAATGGTTAGATCCAGCAATGCAGAAGCATGGCCTCAAACACTTGTGTTATGTAGAGGGTTTTTATTCTAAACCTCATTTAAATTCGAAGCAAGCTGATTGCCTCACGCATCCCTTTCTGCTATACGCACATGAAACCAGCCGATTGGCCGCTCATACTCGTATACGAACTATATGCACGAAACGAAAGCAAAAACAACAACAAATATGCAGGCGTAGATGAGTGTTTGTACCAACGCGAGTGAAATTGGCGAAAGACAAACAATTTGATGTGTTGGCTGCTGAACAAGCGCAAAATGACAAAATCTTCAAAAATTCAATCGCGTGATTGCTGTGTTGCCGATCTCGCGCATTTATCAATGAAAAATGAACAATTCTGCTTCTCATGTGTACATATATATATTTTACGTAGTACAATATGTATAAAACGAAAAATGAGAGCAACAGAAAGAAACAAATGATACGAGTTGATTTGTTTGCTGTAGTTAAATATGTGATGATCTCTATATTGCAATTTACCTGATAGCTAAACATTTAGATAAGAATTAATTATTGTAAACAAATTAAATTTTAATAAAACAATCGTGTTCCATGATAATTTCATTAATTCTCATTACCTACTAATTTCTGTTAAAAAAAGAAACTATAGAATTACATATTATTACATTCTTGTATAAACATAATTTGGAATTATCCTATATAATTTGAATATCAATTGAATATTTTTCGTCGGATTCATCCATACATAGGACTCAGATTGATTGTGTGAAGCTGCGGTTGGTTTACGTATGAAAATGAACATTCTCAACTGTTTCCAGTGTATCTAAAACCATTTTTGGTTTTGAAGAAAAGGGGCCATTGTTTCACGCCAGATATGCTGTTAAAACGCTGTCTTTTAACAGTGGGATATCTCTATACTTCTAAAGTCCCTGCTTTTATGCATAGCATTACAGTTGTAGCTAACAAAGCGAACACAGCAAACACACAAACCGAAATTTTAATATGTAATTAACATCAAACAATTATTATACCTACGGTGACCATATTTCCGAAGTGTAAAGGACAAACTTTTTTTTTATCAAATTCAACTTAATACAAAAAAATTACACATTTCACGGTACACACGAGGGATATTATTTAAATTTCGGGATCTGGCAACACTAATGTCAATAGCTAAAATCTGGCAACACCATAATAAAGTTTGACATTTTTCAGCAGAAGCGTGCACACAACGTTTTGATGTATAAGTGCTACTTGTTTCGTTTAGAGGGAGTTAAAAAAGTCAATTTGGCCAAAAATGGAAATTTCAAGAGAAGGTTTTCATTGGATAATTTTTCACAACTTTCGACTGAACTCAGTTCTTTATATTTGAACTTTTGCATAAGCATAAAGCTTAAAGCGAAATACAGAAAAGTACCAATTACTACGAAAAGAGATAATTTACCTAAGCCATAAATGTACTGAGGAAGGCGCATTACCAGATCCTGCTAAGTGGAATGTGTTAAGAATATACCTGTTTTTAGGTTTAGTAAATTATTACCGATTATTGGGTGCCGTAGCTCAGTGGTTAGTGTGTTCGCCTTCTGATCTGTATGTCGTGGTTCAATCCCCGGCTGATGCATAACAAATTTAATATCGATAAGATTTTTCTTTCGAATGGTATCCACCTGTCGGCAAGCAATTGGCAATTCTTCCGACAGTAACAACTTGCCATGAAAAAGCTTCTAAAAGAACTCTGTGACAAAGCTCAGAAAAAGTGATGTCACAAGTGTTCTGCCGTTCGGAACCGGTTAAAATAAGTAGGTCCCTTCTAATACTGTCCAAATTTAAGTCGCACAACAGTAATGGAAGAGAAGCTCGGCCAATGAGCCCTTTGGGGCTTTAAGTGCCACATATTTATTTATTTATTTTATTGGGTGCCGTAGCTCAGTGGTTAATGTGTTCGACTTCTGATCTCTAGGTCGTGGTTCAATCCTCGGATGATGCATAACAAATTTAATATCGATAAGGTTTTTCTTTCGTATGGTACCCACCTGTCGGCAAGCAATTGGCAATTCTTCCGACAGTAACAACTTGCCATGAAAAAGCTTCTTAAAGAACTCTGTGACAAAGCTCAGAAAAAGTGATGTCACAAGTGTTCTGCCGTTCGGAACCGGTTAAAATAAGTAGGTCCCTTCTAATACTGTCCAAATTTAAGACGCACAACAGTAATGGAAGAGAAGCTCGGGCAATGAGCCCCTTGGGGCTTTAAGTGCCACATATTTATTTATTTATTTTATTGGGCGTCGTAGCTCAGTGGTTAGTGTGTTCGCCTTCTGATCTGTAGGTCGTGGTTCAATCCTCGGCTGATGAATAACAAATTTAATATCGATAAGGTTTTTCTTTCGAATGGTACCCGCCTGTCGGCAAGCAATTGGCAATTCTTCCGAAATTAACAACTTGCCATTAAAAAGCTTCTAAAAGAACTCTGTGACAAAGCTCAGAAAAAGTGATGTCACAAGTGTTCTGCCGTTCGGAACCGGTTAAAATAAGTAGGTCCCTTCTAATACTGTCCAAATTTAAGACGCACAACAGTAATGGAAGAGAAGCTCGGCCAATGAGCCCTTTGGGGCTTTAAGTGCCACATATTTATTTATTTTTTTTTTTAAATTATTACCGAAAATTTATTGAGAATATGGCTGGTATGGCACTGCCAATCAACAAACTACTCAGAAAATACGCAATATTTGAATGAATAGAAAAATGTCAGAAATCTTTTCAAACTTTAAAGCAACAATTAGCTATCCGCAAATTACATTAGATTAGATACCTAGATTTTTCTAAACTTTTTTTGTTACCAATAGATGCCAGCAGCTTGGCTGTATCGCAAGGTGAAATTGGAAAAGATAGACGAATAGCCTTTGCAAGCAGGGCTCTCAATGATACTGAGGAAGGTCTTCCACCATTAAACAGGAATTCCTGGTTATTGTATGAGCTGTGAAGAATTAATGAGCTTATTTACTCTGTAGACCATTCAAAATCTACACTGACCACAGCCACTACGAGGAATTGTAAACCTAAATGACTAGACATCACGTTTGGCACGTTTGTCACGTTTCCAACATAAGCTATCTGAATTTGATTTTAAAATAATTTATAAACCAGGCAAAAGAAATGATGATGCGCTCAGCAAAGTTCCACAGCCGAATAACGAATTAATAATGGTGGTGATTCGTTCTATGAAGAGGAGAAATGTCAAAGAAACTGAAATTCGAGAAGAACTTGAGGAATGTTCTGATGGTGAGTGAGAATAATATAAAAACTAAGAAAATAAGAATACGGAATTACTCACTAATGAAAAGGACATAATGACGGATCTTCCACGGTTCACAATTAGGAAGACATAAGGGTGCACTGAAAACTTATTTCAGGATTAGAAGGCAATATAGATGTCAAAATAGGTTATGATAAAAGTTGTAAAAAATGCCAAATTAACAAAAGTTCAAGGTTTACCAATATGTCAATGATATTGACCGACACACCTTCAAGACCATTCGAAAAGGTTTATATGGACATGGTTGCAATTCTCTCAGAAACCACATCGGGAAATAAGTACATTCTTACTATCAAAGAGGATTTATCAAAACTGTTCATTGGTGTAGCCATTCCAGATGCAGAATCTAGCACGGTAGCAAAAGTTTTCTACAATGAGGTCATTACACTCTACAAAATACTCATAATTTTAGTCACAGATAATGCTACAAATTTTACAATAAAAATGTTCTCAGATACATGCAAGAAGGTAGATGTCAAAAAATTATATATAGCTTAATGTCACCCACAAGCAAACGGTTCTCTAGAAAAAAGTCACAGACCCTAAACAGAATATCTAGGATCTTCGTTAAGGAAAATTGCTCAAATTGGGACCAATGGTTAGATCCAGCAATGCAGAAGCATGGCCTCAAACACTTGTGTTATGTAGAGGGTTTTTATTCTAAACCTCATTTAAATTCGAAGCAGGCTGATTGCCTCACGCATCCCTTTCTGCTATACGCACATGAAACCAGCCGATTGGCCGCTCATACTCGTATACGAACTATATGCACGAAACGAAAGCAAAAACAACAACAAATATGCAGGCGTAGATGAGTGTTTGTACCAACGCGAGTGAAATTGGCGAAAAACAAACAATTTGATGTGTTGGCTGCTGAACAAGCGCAAAATGACAAAATCTTAAAAAATTCAATCGCGTGATTACTGTGTTGCCGATCTCGCGCATTTATCAATGAAAAATGAACAATTCTGCTTCTCATGTGTACATACATATATATTTTACGTAGTGCAATATGTATAAAACGAAAAATGAGAGCAACAGAAAGAAACAGATGATACGAGTTGATTTGTTTGCTGTAGTTAAATATGTGATGATCTCTTATTGCAATGTACCTGATAGCTAAACATTTAGTTAAGAATTACTTATTGTAAACAAATTAAATTTTAATAAAACAATCGTGTTCCATGATAATTTCATTAATTCTTATTACCTATTAATTTCTGTTAAAAAAAGAAACTATAGAATTACATATTATTACATTCTTGTATAAACATAATTTGGAATTATCCTATATAATTTCAATATCAATTGAATCTTTTTCGTCGGATTCATCCATACATAGGACTCAGATTGATTGTGTGAAGCTGCGGTTGGTTTACGTATGAAAATGCACATTCTCAACTGTTTCCAGTGTATCTAAAACCATTTTTGGTTTTGAAGAAAAGGGGCCATTGTTTCACGCCAGATATACTCTTAAGACGCTGTCTTTTAACAGAGGGATATCTCTATACTTCTAAAGTCCCTGCTTTTATGCATAGAATTATAGGTGTAGAGCTAACAAAGCGAACACAGCAAACCGAAATTTTAATATGTAATTAACATCAAACAATTATTATACCTACGGTGACCATATTTCCGAAGTGTAAAGAACAAACTTTTTTTTTATCAAATTCAACTTAATACAAAAAAATTACACATTTCACGGTACACACGAGGGATATTATTTATATTTCGGGATCTGGCAACACTAATGTCAATAGCTAAAATCTGGCAACACCATAATAAAGTTTGACATTTTTCAGCAGAAGCGTGCTCACAACGTTTTGATGTATAAGTGCTACTTGTTTCGTTTAGGGGGAGTTAAAAAAGTCAATTTGGCCAAAAATGGAAATTTCAAGAGAAGGTTTTCATTGGATAATTTTTCACAACTTTCGACTGAACTCAGTTCTTTATATTTGAACTTTTGCATAAGCATAAAGCTTAAAGCGAAATACAGAAAAGTACCAATTACTACGAAAAGAGATAATTTACCTAAGCCATAAATGTACTGAGGAAGGCGCATTACCAGATCCTGCTAAGTGGAATGTGTTAAGAATATACCTGTTTTTAGGTTTAGTAAATTATTACCGATTACTGGGTGCCGTAGCTCAGTGGTTAGTGTGTTCGCCTTCTGATCTGTAGGTCGTGGTTCAATCCCCGGCTGATGCATAACAAATTTAATATCGATAAGATTTTTCTTTCGAATGGTATCCACCTGTCGGCAAGCAATTGGCAATTCTTCCGACAGTAACAACTTGCCATGAAAAAGCTTCTAAAAGAACTCTGTGACAAAGCTCAGAAAAAGTGATGTCACAAGTGTTCTGCCGTTCGGAACCGGTTAAAATAAGTAGGTCCCTTCTAATACTGTCCAAATTTAAGACGCACAACAGTAATGGAAGAGAAGCTCGGGCAATGAGCCCTTTGGGGCTTTAAGTGCCACATATTTTTTTTTTTTTTTTTAAATTATTACTGAAAATTTATTGAAAATATGGCTGGTATGGCACTGCCAATCAACAAACTACTCAGAAAATACGCAATATTTGAATGGATAGAAAAATGTCAGAAATCTTTTCAATCTTTAAAGCAACAATTAGCTATCCTCAAATTACATTAGATTAGATAACTAGATTTTTCTAAACTTTTTTTGTTACCAATAGATGCCAGCAGCTTGGCTGTATCGCAAGGTGAAATTGGAAAAGATAGACGAATAGCCTTTGCAAGCAGGGCGCTCAATGATACTGAGGAAGGTCTTCCACCATTAAACAGGAATTCCTGGTTATTGTATGAGCTGTGAAGAATTAACGAGCTTATTTACTCTGTAGATCATTCAAAATCTACACTGACCACAGCCACTACGAGGAATTGTAAACCTAAATGACTAGACATCACGTTTGTCACGTTTCCAACATAAGCTATATGAATTTGATTTTAAAATAATTTATAAACCAGGCAAAAGAAATGATGATGCGCTCAGCAAAGTTCCACACCCGAACAACGAATTAATAATGGTGGTGATTCGTTCTATGACGAGGAGAAATGTCAACGAAACTGAAATTCGAGAAGAACTTGAGGAATGTTCTGATGGTGAGTGAGAATAAGATATAAACTAAGAAAATAAGAATATGGAATTACTCACTAATGAAAAGGACATAATGACGGATCTTCCACGGTTCACAATTAGGAAGACATAAGGGTACACTGAAAACTTATTTCAGGATTAGAAGGCAATATAGATGTCAAAATAGGTTATGATAAAAGTTGTAAAAAATGCCAAATTAACAAAAGTTCAAGGTTTACCAATATGTCAATGATATTGACCGACACACCTTCAATACCATTCGAAAAGGTATATATGAACATAGCTGCAATTCTCTCAGAAACCACATCGGGAAATAAATACATTCTTACTATCAAAGAAGATTTATCAAAATTGTTTATTGGTGTAGCCAGCCCAGATGCAGAATCTAGCACGGTAGCAAAAGTTTTCTACAATGAGGTCATTACACTCTACAAAATACTAATAATTTTAGTCACAGATAATGCTACAAATTTTACAATAAAAATGTTCTCAGATACATGCAAGAAGCTAGATGTCAAAAAATTATATATAGCTCAATGTCACCCACAAGCAAACGGTTCTCTAGAAAAAAGTCACAGACCCTAAACAGAATATCTCAGGATCTTCGTTAAGGAAAATGGCTCAAATTGGGACCAAAGGTTAGATCCAGCAATGCAGAAGCATGGCCTCAAACACTTGTGTTATGTAGAGGGTTTTTATTCTAAACCTCATTTAAATTCAAAGCAGGCTGATTGCCTCACGCATCTCTTTCTGCTATACGCAGCCGATTGGCCGTTCATACTCGTATATGAACTATATGCACGAAACGAAAGGAAAAAAAACAACAAATATGCAGGCGTAGATGAGTGTTTGTACCAACGCGAGTGAAATTGGCGAAAGACAAACAATTTGATGTGTTGGCTGCTGAACAAGCGCAAAATGACAAAATCTTCAAAAATTCAATCGCGTGATTGCTGTGTTGCCGATCTCGCGCATTTATCAATGAAAAATGAACAATTCTGCTTCTCATGTGTACATATATATATTTTACGTAGTACAATATGTGTAAAACGAAAAATGAGAGCAACAGAAAGAAACAAATGATACGAGTTGATTTGTTTGCTGTAGTTAAATATGTGATGATCTCTATATTGCAATTTACCTGATAGCTAAACATTTAGATAAGAATTAATTATTGTAAACAAATTAAATTTTAATAAAACAATCGTGTTCCATGATAATTTCATTAATTCTCATTACCTACTAATTTCTGTTAAAAAAAGAAACTATTGAATTAAATATTATTACATTCTTGTATAAACATAATTTGGAATTATCCTATATAATTTCAATATCAATTGAATATTTTTCGTCGGTTTCATCCATACATAGGACTCAGATTGATTGTGTGAAGCTGCGGTTGGTTTACGTATGAAAATGAACATTCTCAACTGTTTCCAGTGTATCTAAAACCATGTTTGGTTTTGAAGAAAAGGGGGCCATTGTTTCACGCCAGATATGCTGTTAAAACGCTGTCTTTTAACAGTGGGATATCTCTATACTTCTAAAGTCCCTGCTTTTATGCATAGAATTATAGGTGTAGAGCTAACAAAGCGAACACAGCAAACACACAAACCGAAATTTTAATATGTAATTAACATCAAACAATTATTATACCTACGGTGATCATATTTCCGAAGTGTAAAGAACAAACTTTTTTTTTATCAAATTCAACTTAATACAAAAAAATTACACATTTCACGGTACACACGAGGGATATTATTTATATTTCGGGATCTGGCAACACTAATGTCAATAGCTAAAATCTGGCAACACCATAATAAAGTTTGACATTTTTCAGCAGAAGCGTGCTCACAACGTTTTGATGTATAAGTGCTACTTGCTTCGTTTAGAGGGAGTTAAAAAAGTCAATTTGGCCAAAAATGGAAATTTCAAGAGAAGGTTTTCATTGGATAATTTTTCACAACTTTCGACTGAACTCAGTTCTTTATATTTGAACTTTTGCATAAGCATAAAGCTTAAAGCGAAATACAGAAAAGTACCAATTACTACGAAAAGAGATAATTTACCTAAGCCATAAATGTACTGAGGAAGGCGCATTACCAGATCCTGCTAAGTGGAATGTGTTAAGAATATACCTGTTTTTAGGTTTAGTAAATTATTACCGATTATTGGGTGCCGTAGCTCAGTGGTTAGTGTGTTCGCCTTCTGATCTGTAGGTCGTGGTTCAATCCCCGGCTGATGCATAACAAATTTAATACTTACTTACTTACTTATGTGGCCATAACAACCGAATATCGATTTAGGCCGAAAATAACATGCTTCGCCAGCCATCTCTGTTCTTCGCTAGCTGGCGCCAGTTAGAAATTCCAAGCGCCGTCAGGTTCTCTAGTACTTGGTCCTTCCACCGGAGGTTTCGTCTTCCTCTTTTGCGTCGTCCTCCAGCGGGTTCCGAATATAACACCTTCTTAGCTGGAGCGTGTTCTTCCATTCGCTCGACATGACCTAGCCAGCGCAGCCGCTGGATTTTGATGCGCTTTACTATGTCAATACCGGCATACACCTCGTACAGCTCATGGTTGTACCTTATTCGGTACTCGCCACCAACGCAAATAGGTCCAAAGATCCTGCGTAGGACTTTTCTCTCGAAAACTCCAAGCATTCGCTCATCGGAGGTGGAAATTGTCCAGGCTTCAGCGCCATATGTTATGACAGGCATGATGAGAGACTTGTAGAGTGTAGTTTTCGTTCTTCGAGAGAGGGCTCGACTTTTCAATTGCTTATTCAGCCCAAAGTAACACCTGTTAGCAAGAGTTATCCTACGCATGATCTCTAAGCTGACGTCATTACTGCTGTTAATGCTGGTTCCAAGATAGACAAAGTCCCTTACTACTTCAAAAGCGTAGTTGTCAACAGTGACGTGCTGTCCAAGACGCCGGGACTCTTTGTTTGTTGACACTAGATACTTCGTCTTGCCCTCGTTCACCGTGAGACCCATCCGACGCGACTCTCTTTCCAACTCTGAGAATGTTGCACTGACTGCTCGCGTGTTCATGCCGATTATGTCAATATCGTCGGCATACGCTAACAGCATGACACTTTTGTTGAAGATAGTGCCATTATGTCGTAGATCAGCAGCTCGTATTATTTTCTCCATAATAAGATTGAAGAAGTCGCACGATAACGAATCACCTTGTCTGAAACCCCGTTCGGTATTAAACGGTGCGGAGAGGTCCTTCCCAATTTTCACTGCACAACGGGAGTTATGCAGTGTCATTCTACAAAGTCGAATGAGCTTTGCAGGAATACCGAACTCAGACATTGTTGCGTAGAGGTAATCCCTTACCGGACTGTCGAAAGCGGCTTTATAATCAACAAATAGGTGGTGTGTGTCGATCTGTTTTTCTTGGGTCTTCTCCAGGATTTGGTGCAGTGTGAAAATCTGGTCGATGGTGGATTTACCAGGTCTGAAGCCACACTGATAAGGTCCAATCAGGTTGCTGAGCATAGGCTTCAATCTTTCACAGAGTACGCTCGATAGAACCTTGTACGCGATGCTCAGGAGACTTATTCCACGGTAGTTGGCGCAAATTGTAGGGTCTCCTTTTTTATGTACAGGACAGAGAACACTGAGCCTCCAATCATCAGGCATGCTTTCATCCGACCATATTCTGCTTATGAGCTGGTGCATGCGGGTGAGCAGCTCATCGCCTCCGGTCTTAAACAACTCGGCAGGCAGGCCATCAGCACCTGCAGCTTTGTTGTTCTTCAGCCTTAAAATGGCCGTTTCAACCTCGTCATAGTCGGGTGGTGGAACATCAACACCATCATCTGTAATTGGGGTTATCGGGCATTCTCCTCCACTGGCGGAATTGTTCGTAGCATCGCCATTCAGTAACGTGGAGAAGTGTTCCCTCCATAGGCTCAGTACACTCTGGACATCCGTAACCAGATTCCCATTTCCATCACGACAAGAAGAGGCTCCGGGATTTAAACCTCCACTCAGGCGCTTGATCTTTTCAAAGAATTTTCGAGTCTCATTCTTGTCGGTACACATCTCTATCTCCTCACACTCGCGTCTTTCTAACTCCCTCTTCTTGCGCCTGAAAAGACGTCTCTCTGCACTCCTTTTCTCTCTATACCGCTCCTTAACAGCTCGCGTTACGCCTGCACGCAGGGTTTTTCTGTAGGCGGCGTCTTTCTCTGCGGTAGCGTCGCGACACTCCTGATCATACCACTCATTCCTCAGAGGCCGGTAGTAACCGATTACCTCCTCGGCAGCAGTAGTCATGGAGTGGGATATATGTGTCCACCGTGCGCATGTATCATCAAGTGGGGGAGTGTTCTGCATAAGCAGATCCGATAGTCGAGTGGAAAATGCATCTGCTGTCTCTGGTGATTGCAGCTTACTGACGTCGAGCTTTCTCTGTGTGGGACTTCTCTTGTTATTTGCGACACGTAAGCGTGTGCGCACCTTAGCTGCAACAAGGTAGTGATCCGAGTCGATGTTGGCACCACGGATCGATTTCACGTCCATCACACTGGAAGCATGCCTTCCGTCAATCAACACATGATCAAGTTGGTTTCTTGTACGATGATCTGGAGACAGCCATGTCGCTTTGTGGATGTCGAGATGCTGGAATCTGGTACCACCAATTACCATGTTTCGTGCTGCGGCGAAGTCAATCAGCCTCATTCCGTTATCGGAGGTGTTTTGGTGGAGGCTGAATTTTCCGACAGTTGGACCAAAGGTACCTTCCTTGCCCACCCTGGCATTAAAGTCGCCAAGCACGATTTTGATATCGTGGCGGGGGCAGCGGTCATAAGCTTCTTCGAGGCGCTGAAAGAAGCTCTCCTTGGTCACATTGTCCTTCTCATCCGTCGGAGCGTGGGCACATATAAGGCTGATGTTGAAAAATTTTGCCTTGATGCGGATTGTGGCCAGCCGTTCGTTCACAGGCGTGAACTGCGAGACAAGATGTCGTAGTCTCTTGCTGACCAAAAATCCACATCCTAATTCGTGCCTTTCAGCATGGCAACTGTAGTAGATGTCACAGGACGCTCTTTTGGAGCAGCCCTGTCCTGTCCATCGCATTTCCTGGAGAGCGGTGATGTCAGCTCTGTATTTTTCGAGGACATCAACCAGCTGGATAGAGGCACCCTCCCTATAAAGGGATCGGACATTCCAGGTGCATATCCGTAAATCGTGGTCCTTTTTTCGTTTGCGGGGGTCATCAACAAAAACGGTAGTCCTTCTCCGAGGCATATTTGTTTTTTTCATTGGGGGGGTTTTTTATGTGGCGGGTCCCAAACCCAACGCACAACCTCTAACCGAGGAGATTTTCGCCACTCACTTCAGCCGCCTCCCAGCGGGTGCCAGGAAGACGTTGCCCGGTGGTCGCCACATGGAGGGCCCCCATTAATAATAATGAAAGCGCCATCACAGAGTAAGCAGAGCAAGCTATATGACTACCCCTCATTAACAAATAAAGGTATCATCACATAGCGCTCAGATCAAACTACATGACAGCCAGTGAGTTGACTTGCGATGAGTTCAACAAGGATTGCGCTAGCCCCACCTGGTTGAGGCAGTTAGACACGTTACCTTGCGATTTTTCTTTCGAATGGTATCCACCTGTCGGCAAGCAATTGGCAATTCTTCCGACAGTAACAACTTGCCATGAAAAAGCTTCTAAAAGAACTCTGTGACAAAGCTCAGAAAAAGTGATGTCTCAAGTGTTCTGCCGTTCGGAACCGGTTAAAATAAGTAGGTCCCTTCTAATACTGTCCAAATTTAAGACGCACAACAGTAATGGAAGAGAAGCTCGGCCAATGAGCCCTTTGGGGCTTTAAGTGCCACATATTTATTTATTTATTTTATTGGGCGTCGTAGCTCAGTGGTTAGTGTGTTCGCCTTCTGATCTGTAGATCGTGGTTCAATCCTCGGCTGATGCATAACAAATTTAATATCGATAAGGTTTTTCTTTCGAATGGTACCCACCTGTCGGCAAGCAATTGGCAATTCTTCCGACAGTAACAACTTGCCATGAAAAAGCTTCTTAAAGAACTCTGTGACAAAGCTCAGAAAAAGTGATGTCACAAGTGTTCTGCCGTTCGGAACCGGTTAAAATAAGTAGGTCCCTTCTAATACTGTCCAAATTTAAGACGCACAACAGTAATGGAAGAGAAGCTCGGCCAATGAGCCCTTTGGGGCTTTAAGTGCCACATATTTATTTATTTATTTTATTGGGCGTCGTAGCTCAGTGGTTAGTGTGTTCGCCTTCTGATCTGTAGGTCGTGGTTCAATCCCCGACTGATGCATAACAAATTTAATATCGATAAGATTTTTCTTTCGAATGGTATCCACCTGTCGGCAAGCAATTGGCAATTCTTCCGACAGTAACAACTTGCCATGAAAAAGCTTCTAAAAGAACTCTGTGACAAAGCTCAGAAAAAGTGATGTCACAAGTGTTCTGCCGTTCGGAACCGGTTAAAATAAGTAGGTCCTTTCTAATACTGTCCAAATTTAAGACGCACAACAGTAATGGAAGAGAAGCTCGGGCAATGAGCCCTTTGGGGCTTTAAGTGCCACATATTTTTTTTTTTTACTCAGAAAATACGCAATATTTGAATGGATAGAAAAATGTCAGAAATCTTTTCATACTTTAAAGCAACAATTAGCTATCCTCAAATTACATTAGATTAGATAACTAGATTTTTCTAAACTTTTTTTGTTACCAATAGATGCCAGCAGCTTGGCTGTATCGCAAGGTGAAATTGGAAAAGATAGACGAATAGCCTTTGCAAGCAGGGCGCTCAATGATACTGAGGAAGGTTTTCCACCATTAAACAGGAATTCCTGGTTATTGTATGAGCTGTGAAGAATTAACGAGCTTATTTACTCTGTAGATCATTCAAAATCTACACTGACCACAGCCACTACGAGGAATTGTAAACCTAAATGACTAGACATCACGTTTGTCACGTTTCCAACATAAGCTATATGAATTTGATTTTAAAATAATTTATAAACCAGGCAAAAGAAATGATGATGCGCTCAGCAAAGTTCCACACCCGAATAACGAATTAATAATGGTGGTGATTCGTTCTATGACGAGGAGAAATGTCAACGAAACTGAAATTCGTGAAGAACTTGAGGAATGTTCTGATGGTGAGTGAGAATAAGATATAAACTAAGAAAATAAGAATATGGAATTACTCACTAATGAAAAGGACATAATGACGGATCTTCCACGGTTCACAATTAGGAAGACATAAGGGTACACTGAAAACTTATTTCAGGATTAGAAGGCAATATAGATGTCAAAATAGGTTATGATAAAAGTTGTAAAAAATGCCAAATTAACAAAAGTTCAAGGTTTACCAATATGTCAATGATATTGACCGACACACCTTCAAGACCATTCGAAAAGGTATATATGAACATGGTTGCAATTCTCTCAGAAACCACATCGGGAAATAAATACATTCTTACTATCAAAGAAGATTTATCAAAATTGTTTATTGGTGTAGCCAGCCCAGATGCAGAATCTAGCACGGTAGCAAAAGTTTTCTACAATGAGGTCATTACACTCTACAAAATACTAATAATTTTAGTCACAGATAATGCTACAAATTTTACAATAAAAATGTTCTCAGATACATGCAAGAAGCTAGATGTCAAAAAATTATATATAGCTCAATGTCACCCACAAGCAAACGGTTCTCTAGAAAAAAGTCACAGACCCTAAACAGAATATCTCAGGATCTTCGTTAAGGAAAATGGCTCAAATTGGGACCAAAGGTTAGATCCAGCAATGCAGAAGCATGGCCTCAAACACTTGTGTTATGTAGAGGGTTTTTATTCTAAACCTCATTTAAATTCAAAGCAGGCTGATTGCCTCACGCATCCCTTTCTGCTATACGCAGCCGATTGGCCGTTCATACTCGTATATGAACTATATGCACGAAACGAAAGGAAAAAAAACAACAAATATGCAGGCGTAGATGAGTGTTTGTACCAACGCGAGTGAAATTGGCGAAAGACAAACAATTTGATGTGTTGGCTGCTGAACAAGCGCAAAATGACAAAATCTTCAAAAATTCAATCGCGTGATTGCTGTGTTGCCGATCTCGCGCATTTATCAATGAAAAATGAACAATTCTGCTTCTCATGTGTACATATATATATTTTACGTAGTACAATATGTGTAAAACGTAAAATGAGAGCAACAGAAAGAAACAAATGATACGAGTTGATTTGTTTGCTGTAGTTAAATATGTGATGATCTCTATATTGCAATTTACCTGATAGCTAAACATTTAGTTAAGAATTAATTATTGTAAACAAATTAAATTTTAATAAAACAATCGTGTTCCATGATAATTTCATTAATTCTCATTACCTACTAATTTCTGTTAAAAAAAGAAACTATAGAATTAAATATTCTTACATTTTTGTATAAACATAATTTGGAATAATCCTATATAATTTCAATATCAATTGAATATTTTTCGTCGGATTCATCCATACATAGGACTCAGATTGATTGTGTGAAGCTGCGGTTGGTTTACGTATGAAAATGAACATTCTCAACTGTTTCCAGTGTATCTAAAACCATGTTTGGTTTTGAAGAAAAGGGGGCCATTGTTTCACGCCAGATATGCTGTTAAAATGCTGTCTTTTAACAGTGGGATATCTCTATACTTCTAAAGTCCCTGCTTTTATGCATAGAATTATAGGTGTAGAGCTAACAAAGCGAACACAGCAAACACACAAACCGAAATTTTAATATATAATTAACATCAAACAATTATTATACCTACGGTGACCATATTTCCGAAGTGTAAAGAACAAACTTTTTTTTTATCAAATTCAACTTAATACAAAAAAATTACACATTTCACGGTACTTCTTCTAATACTGTCCAAATTTAAGACGCACAACAGTAATGGAAGAGAAGCTCGGCCAATGAGCCCTTTGGGGCTTTAAGTGCCACATATTTATTTATTTATTTTATTGGGCGTCGTAGCTCAGTGGTTAGTGTGTTCGCCTTCTGATCTGTAGGTCGTGGTTCAATCCCCGGCTGATGCATAACAAATTTAATATCGATAAGATTTTTCTTTCGAATGGTATCCACCTGTCGGCAAGCAATTGGCAATTCTTCCGACAGTAACAACTTGCCATGAAAAAGCTTCTAAAAGAACTCTGTGACAAAGCTCAGAAAAAGTGATGTCACAAGTGTTCTGCCGTTCGGAACCGGTTAAAATAAGTAGGTCCCTTCTAATACTGTCCAAATTTAAGACGCACAACAGTATTGGAAGAGAAGCTCGGCCAATGAGCCCTTTGGGGCTTTAAGTGCCACATATTTATTTATTTATTTTATTGGGCGTCGTAGCTCAGTGGTTAGTGTGTTCGCCTTCTGATCTGTAGGTCGTGGTTCAATCCCCGGCTGATGCATAACAAATTTAATATCGATAAGATTTTTCTTTCGAATGGTATCCACCTGTCGGCAAGCAATTGGCAATTCTTCCGACAGTAACAACTTGCCATGAAAAAGCTTCTAAAAGAACTCTGTGACAAAGCTCAGAAAAAGTGATGTCACAAGTGTTCTGCCGTTCGGAACCGGTTAAAATAAGTAGGTCCTTTCTAATACTGTCCAAATTTAAGACGCACAACAGTAATGGAAGAGAAGCTCGGGCAATGAGCCCTTTGGGGCTTTAAGTGCCACATATTTTTTTTTTTTTTTTAAATTATTACCGAAAATTTATTGAAAATATGGCTGGTATGGCACTGCCAATCAACAAACTACTCAGAAAATACGCAATATTTGAATGTATAGAAAAATGTCAGAAATCTTTTCATACTTTAAAGCAACAATTAGCTATCCTCAAATTACATTAGATTAGATAACTAGATTTTTCTAAACTTTTTTTGTTACCAATAGATGCCAGCAGCTTGGCTGTATCGCAAGGTGAAATTGGAAAAGATAGACGAATAGCCTTTGCAAGCAGGGCGCTCAATGATACTGAGGAAGGTCTTCCACCATTAAACAGGAATTCCTGGTTATTGTATGAGCTGTGAAGAATTAACGAGCTTATTTACTCTGTAGATCATTCAAAATCTACACTGACCACAGCCACTACGAGGAATTGTAAACCTAAATGACTAGACATCACGTTTGTCACGTTTCCAACATAAGCTATATGAATTTTATTTTAAAATAATTTATAAACCAGGCAAAAGAAATGATGATGCGCTCAGCAAAGTTCCACACCCGAATAACGAATTAATAATGGTGGTGATTCGTTCTATGACGAGGAGAAATGTCAACGAAACTGAAATTCGAGAAGAACTTGAGGAATGTTCTGATGGTGAGTGACAATAAGATATAAACTAAGAAAATAAGAATATGGAATTACTCACTAATGAAAAGGACATAATGACGGATCTTCCACGGTTCACAATTAGGAAGACATAAGGGTACACTGAAAACTTATTTCAGGATTAGAAGGCAATATAGATGTCAAAATAGGTTATGATAAAAGTTGTAAAAAATGCCAAATTAACAAAAGTTCAAGGTTTACCAATATGTCAATGATATTGACCGACACACCTTCAAGACCATTCGAAAAGGTATATATGAACATGGTTGCAATTCTCTCAGAAACCACATCGGGAAATAAATACATTCTTACTATCAAAGAAGATTTATCAAAATTGTTTATTGGTGTAGCCAGCCCAGATGCAGAATCTAGCACGGTAGCAAAAGTTTTCTACAATGAGGTCATTACACTCTACAAAATACTAATAATTTTAGTCACAGATAATGCTACAAATTTTACAATAAAAATGTTCTCAGATACATGCAAGAAGCTAGATGTCAAAAAATTATATATAGCTCAATGTCACCCACAAGCAAACGGTTCTCTAGAAAAAAGTCACAGACCCTAAACAGAATATCTCAGAATTTTCGTTAAGGAAAATGGCTCAAATTGGGACCAAAGGTTAGATCCAGCAATGCAGAAGCATGGCCTCAAACACTTGTGTTATGTAGAGGGTTTTTATTCTAAACCTCATTTAAATTCAAAGCAGGCTGATTGCCTCACGCATCCCTTTCTGCTATACGCAGCCGATTGGCCGTTCATACTCGTATATGAACTATATGCACGAAACGAAAGGAAAAAAAAACAACAAATATGCAGGCGTAGATGAGTGTTTGTACCAACGCGAGTGAAATTGGCGAAAGACAAACAATTTGATGTGTTGGCTGCTGAACAAGCGCAAAATGACAAAATCTTCAAAAATTCAATCGCGTGATTGCTGTGTTGCCGATCTCGCGCATTTATCAATGAAAAATGAACAATTCTGCTTCTCATGTGTACATATATATATTTTACGTAGTACAATATGTGTAAAACGAAAAATGAGAGCAACAGAAAGAAACAAATGATACGAGTTGATTTGTTTGCTGTAGTTAAATATGTGATGATCTCTATATTGCAATTTACCTGATAGCTAAACATTTAGTTAAGAATTAATTATTGTAAACAAATTAAATTTTAATAAAACAATCGTGTTCCATGATAATTTCATTAATTCTCATTACCTACTAATTTCTGTTAAAAAAAGAAACTATAGAATTAAATATTCTTACATTTTTGTATAAACATAATTTGGAATTATCCTATATAATTTCAATATCAATTGAATATTTTTCGTCGGATTCATCCATACATAGGACTCAGATTGATTGTGTGAAGCTGCGGTTGGTTTACGTATGAAAATGAACATTCTCAACTGTTTCCAGTGTATCTAAAACCATGTTGGTTTTGAAGAAAAGGGGGCCATTGTTTCACGCCAGATATGCTGTTAAAGCGCTGTCTTTTAACAGTGGGATATCTCTATACTTCTAAAGTCCCTGCTTTTATGCATAGAATTATAGGTGTAGAGCTAACAAAGCGAACACAGCAAACACACAAACCGAAATTTTAATATGTAATTAACATCAAACAATTATTATACCTACGGTGATCATATTTCCGAAGTGTAAAGAACAAACTTTTTTTTTATCAAATTCAACTTAATACAAAAAAATTACACATTTCACGGTACACACGAGGGATATTATTTATATTTCGGGATCTGGCAACACTAATGTCAATAGCTAAAATCTGGCAACACCATAATAAAGTTTGACATTTTTCAGCAGAAGCGTGCTCACAACGTTTTGATGTATAAGTGCTACTTGTTTCGTTTAGGGGGAGTTAAAAAAGTCAATTTGGCCAAAAATGGAAATTTCAAGAGAAGGTTTTCATTGGATAATTTTTCACAACTTTCGACTGAACTCAGTTCTTTATATTTGAACTTTTGCATAAGCATAAAGCTTAAAGCGAAATACAGAAAAGTACCAATTACTACGAAAAGAGATAATTTACCTAAGCCATAAATGTACTGAGGAAGGCGCATTACCAGATCCTGCTAAGTGGAATGTGTTAAGAATATACCTGTTTTTAGGTTTAGTAAATTATTACCGATTATTGGGTGCCGTAGCTCAGTGGTTAGTGTGTTCGCCTTCTGATCTGTAGGTCGTGGTTCAATCCCCGGCTGATGCATAACAAATTTAATATCGATAAGATTTTTCTTTCGAATGGTATCCACCTGTCGGCAAGCAATTGGCAATTCTTCCGACAGTAACAACTTGCCATGAAAAAGCTTCTAAAAGAACTCTGTGACAAAGCTCAGAAAAAGTGATGTCACAAGTGTTCTGCCGTTCGGAACCGGTTAAAATAAGTAGGTCCCTTCTAATACTGTCCAAATTTAAGACGCACAACAGTAATGGAAGAGAAGCTCGGCCAATGAGTCCTTTGGGGCTTTAAGTGCCACATATTTATTTATTTATTTTATTGGGCGTCGTAGCTCAGTGGTTAGTGTGTTCGCCTTCTGATCTGTAGGTCGTGGTTCAATCCTCGGCTGATGCATAACAAATTTAATATCGATAAGGTTTTTCTTTCGAATGGTACCCACCTGTCGGCAAGCAATTGGCAATTCTTCCGACAGTAACAACTTGCCATGAAAAAGCTTCTAAAAGAACTCTGTGACAAAGCTCAGAAAAAGTGATGTCACAAGTGTTCTGCCGTTCGGAACCGGTTAAAATAAGTAGGTCCTTTCTAATACTGTCCAAATTTAAGACGCACAACAGTAATGGAAGAGAAGCTCGGGCAATGAGCCCTTTGGGGCTTTAAGTGCCACATATTTTTTTTTTTTTTTTTAAATTATTACCGAAAATTTATTGAAAATATGGCTGGTATGGCACTGCCAATCAACAAACTACTCAGAAAATACGCAATATTTGAATGGATAGAAAAATGTCAGAAATCTTTTCATACTTTAAAGCAACAATTAGCTATCCTCAAATTACATTAGATTAGATAACTAGATTTTTCTAAACTTTTTTTGTTACCAATAGATGCCAGCAGCTTGGCTGTATCGCAAGGTGAAATTGGAAAAGATAGACGAATAGCCTTTGCAAGCAGGGCGCTCAATGATACTGAGGAAGGTCTTCCACCATTAAACAGGAATTCCTGGTTATTGTATGAGCTGTGAAGAATTAACGAGCTTATTTACTCTGTAGATCATTCAAAATCTACACTGACCACAGCCACTACGAGGAATTGTAAACCTAAATGACTAGACATCACGTTTGTCACGTTTCCAACATAAGCTATATGAATTTGATTTTAAAATAATTTATAAACCAGGCAAAAGAAATGATGATGCGCTCAGCAAAGTTCCACACCCGAATAACGAATTAATAATGGTGGTGATTCGTTCTATGACGAGGAGAAATGTCAACGAAACTGAAATTCGAGAAGAACTTGAGGAATGTTCTGATGGTGAGTGAGAATAAGATATAAACTAAGAAAATAAGAATATGGAATTACTCACTAATGAAAAGGACATAATGACGGATCTTCCACGGTTCACAATTAGGAAGACATAAGGGTACACTGAAAACTTATTTCAGGATTAGAAGGCAATATAGATGTCAAAATAGGTTATGATAAAAGTTGTAAAAAATGCCAAATTAACAAAAGTTCAAGGTTTACCAATATGTCAATGATATTGACCGACACACCTTCAAGACCATTCGAAAAGGTATATATGAACATGGTTGCAATTCTCTCAGAAACCACATCGGGAAATAAATACATTCTTACTATCAAAGAAGATTTATCAAAATTGTTTATTGGTGTAGCCAGCCCAGATGCAGAATCTAGCACGGTAGCAAAAGTTTTCTACAATGAGGTCATTACACTCTACAAAATACTAATAATTTTAGTCACAGATAATGCTACAAATTTTACAATAAAAATGTTCTCAGATACATGCAAGAAGCTAGATGTCAAAAAATTATATATAGCTCAATGTCACCCACAAGCAAACGGTTCTCTAGAAAAAAGTCACAGACCCTAAACAGAATATCTCAGGATCTTCGTTAAGGAAAATGGCTCAAATTGGGACCAAAGGTTAGATCCAGCAATGCAGAAGCATGGCCTCAAACACTTGTGTTATGTAGAGGGTTTTTATTCTAAACCTCATTTAAATTCAAAGCAGGCTGATTGCCTCACGCATCCCTTTCTGCTATACGCAGCCGATTGGCCGTTCATACTCGTATATGAACTATATGCACGAAACGAAAGGAAAAAAAAAACAACAAATATGCAGGCGTAGATGAGTGTTTGTACCAACGCGAGTTAAATTGGCGAAAGACAAATAATTTGATGTGTTGGCTGCTGAACAAGCGCAAAATGACAAAATCTTCAAAAATTCAATCGCGTGATTGCTGTGTTGCCGATCTCGCGCATTTATCAATGAAAAATGAACAATTCTGCTTCTCATGTGTACATATATATATTTTACGTAGTACAATATGTGTAAAACGAAAAATGAGAGCAACAGAAAGAAACAAATGATACGAGTTGATTTGTTTGCTGTAGTTAAATATGTGATGATCTCTATATTGCAATTTACCTGATAGCTAAACATTTAGTTAAGAATTAATTATTGTAAACAAATTAAATTTTAATAAAACAATCGTGTTCCATGATAATTTCATTAATTCTCATTACCTACTAATTTCTGTTAAAAAAAGAAACTATAGAATTAAATATTCTTACATTTTTGTATAAACATAATTTGGAATTATCCTATATAATTTCAATATCAATTGAATATTTTTCGTCGGATTCATCCATACATAGGACTCAGATTGATTGTGTGAAGCTGCGGTTGGTTTACGTATGAAAATGAACATTCTCAACTGTTTCCAGTGTATCTAAAACCATGTTGGTTTTGAAGAAAAGGGGGCCATTGTTTCACGCCAGATATGCTGTTAAAGCGCTGTCTTTTAACAGTGGGATATCTCTATACTTCTAAAGTCCCTGCTTTTATGCATAGAATTATAGGTGTAGAGCTAACAAAGCGAACACAGCAAACACACAAACCGAAATTTTAATATGTAATTAACATCAAACAATTATTATACCTACGGTGATCATATTTCCGAAGTGTAAAGAACAAACTTTTTTTTTATCAAATTCAACTTAATACAAAAAAATTACACATTTCACGGTACACACGAGGGATATTATTTATATTTCGGGATCTGGCAACACTAATGTCAATAGCTAAAATCTGGCAACACCATAATAAAGTTTGACATTTTTCAGCAGAAGCGTGCTCACAACGTTTTGATGTATAAGTGCTACTTGTTTCGTTTAGGGGGAGTTAAAAAAGTCAATTTGGCCAAAAATGGAAATTTCAAGAGAAGGTTTTCATTGGATAATTTTTCACAACTTTCGACTGAACTCAGTTCTTTATATTTGAACTTTTGCATAAGCATAAAGCTTAAAGCGAAATACAGAAAAGTACCAATTACTACGAAAAGAGATAATTTACCTAAGCCATAAATGTACTGAGGAAGGCGCATTACCAGATCCTGCTAAGTGGAATGTGTTAAGAATATACCTGTTTTTAGGTTTAGTAAATTATTACCGATTATTGGGTGCCGTAGCTCAGTGGTTAGTGTGTTCGCCTTCTGATCTGTAGGTCGTGGTTCAATCCCCGGCTGATGCATAACAAATTTAATATCGATAAGATTTTTCTTTCGAATGGTATCCACTTGTCGGCAAGCAATTGGCAATTCTTCCGACAGTAACAACTTGCCATGAAAAAGCTTCTAAAAGAACTCTGTGACAAAGCTCAGAAAAAGTGATGTCACAAGTGTTCTGCCGTTCGGAACCGGTTAAAATAAGTAGGTCCCTTCTAATACTGTCCAAATTTAAGACGCACAACAGTAATGGAAGAGAAGCTCGGCCAATGAGTCCTTTGGGGCTTTAAGTGCCACATATTTATTTATTTATTTTATTGGGCGTCGTAGCTCAGTGGTTAGTGTGTTCGCCTTCTGATCTGTAGGTCGTGGTTCAATCCTCGGCTGATGCATAACAAATTTAATATCGATAAGGTTTTTCTTTCGAATGGTACCCACCTGTCGGCAAGCAATTGGCAATTCTTCCGACAGTAACAACTTGCCATGAAAAAGCTTCTTAAAGAACTCTGTGACAAAGCTCAGAAAAAGTGATGTCACAAGTGTTCTGCCGTTCGGAACCGGTTAAAATAAGTAGGTCCCTTCTAATACTGTCCAAATTTAAGACGCACAACAGTAATGGAAGAGAAGCTCGGCCAATGAGCCCTTTGGGGCTTTAAGTGCCACATATTTATTTATTTATTTTATTGGGCGTCGTAGCTCAGTGGTTAGTGTGTTCGCCTTCTGATCTGTAGGTCGTGGTTCAATCCCCGACTGATGCATAACAAATTTAATATCGATAAGATTTTTCTTTCGAATGGTATCCACCTGTCGGCAAGCAATTGGCAATTCTTCCGACAGTAACAACTTGCCATGAAAAAGCTTCTAAAAGAACTCTGTGACAAAGCTCAGAAAAAGTGATGTCACAAGTGTTCTGCCGTTCGGAACCGGTTAAAATAAGTAGGTCCTTTCTAATACTGTCCAAATTTAAGACGCACAACAGTAATGGAAGAGAAGCTCGGGCAATGAGCCCTTTGGGGCTTTAAGTGCCACATATTTTTTTTTTTTTTTAAATTATTACCGAAAATTTATTGAAAATATGGCTGGTATGGCACTGCCAATCAACAAACTACTCAGAAAATACGCAATATTTGAATGGATAGAAAAATGTCAGAAATCTTTTCATACTTTAAAGCAACAATTAGCTATCCTCAAATTACATTAGATTAGATAACTAGATTTTTCTAAACTTTTTTTGTTACCAATAGATGCCAGCAGCTTGGCTGTATCGCAAGGTGAAATTGGAAAAGATAGACGAATAGCCTTTGCAAGCAGGGCGCTCAATGATACTGAGGAAGGTCTTCCACCATTAAACAGGAATTCCTGGTTATTGTATGAGCTGTGAAGAATTAACGAGCTTATTTACTCTGTAGATCATTCAAAATCTACACTGACCACAGCCACTACGAGGAATTGTAAACCTAAATGACTAGACATCACGTTTGTCACGTTTCCAACATAAGCTATATGAATTTGATTTTAAAATAATTTATAAACCAGGCAAAAGAAATGATGATGCGCTCAGCAAAGTTCCACACCCGAATAACGAATTAATAATGGTGGTGATTCGTTCTATGACGAGGAGAAATGTCAACGAAACTGAAATTCGAGAAGAACTTGAGGAATGTTCTGATGGTGAGTGAGAATAAGATATAAACTAAGAAAATAAGAATATGGAATTACTCACTAATGAAAAGGACATAATGACGGATCTTCCACGGTTCACAATTAGGAAGACATAAGGGTACACTGAAAACTTATTTCAGGATTAGAAGGCAATATAGATGTCAAAATAGGTTATGATAAAAGTTGTAAAAAATGCCAAATTAACAAAAGTTCAAGGTTTACCAATATGTCAATGATATTGACCGACACACCTTCAAGACCATTCGAAAAGGTATATATGAACATGGTTGCAATTCTCTCAGAAACCACATCGGGAAATAAATACATTCTTACTATCAAAGAAGATTTATCAAAATTGTTTATTGGTGTAGCCAGCCCAGATGCAGAATCTAGCACGGTAGCAAAAGTTTTCTACAATGAGGTCATTACACTCTACAAAATACTAATAATTTTAGTCACAGATAATGCTACAAATTTTACAATAAAAATGTTCTCAGATACATGCAAGAAGCTAGATGTCAAAAAATTATATATAGCTCAATGTCACCCACAAGCAAACGGTTCTCTAGAAAAAAGTCACAGACCCTAAACAGAATATCTCAGGATCTTCGTTAAGGAAAATGGCTCAAATTGGGACCAAAGGTTAGATCCAGCAATGCAGAAGCATGGCCTCAAACACTTGTGTTATGTAGAGGGTTTTTATTCTAAACCTCATTTAAATTCAAAGCAGGCTGATTGCCTCACGCATCCCTTTCTGCTATACGCAGCCGATTGGCCGTTCATACTCGTATATGAACTATATGCACGAAACGAAAGGATAAAAAACAACAAATATGCAGGCGTAGATGAGTGTTTGTACCAACGCGAGTGAAATTGGCGAAAGACAAACAATTTGATGTGTTGGCTGCTGAACAAGCGCAAAATGACAAAATCTTCAAAAATTCAATCGCGTGATTGCTGTGTTGCCGATCTCGCGCATTTATCAATGAAAAATGAACAATTCTGCTTCTCATGTGTTCATATATATATTTTACGTAGTACAATATGTGTAAAACGAAAAATGAGAGCAACAGAAAGAAACAAATGATACGAGTTGATTTGTTTGCTGTAGTTAAATATGTGATGATCTCTATATTGCAATTTACCTGATAGCTAAACATTTAGATAAGAATTAATTATTGTAAACAAATTAAATTTTAATAAAACAATCGTGTTCCATGATAATTTCATTAATTCTCATTACCTACTAATTTCTGTTAAAAAAAGAAACTATAGAATTACATATTATTACATTCTTGTATAAACATAATTTGGAATTATCCTATATAATTTCAATATCAATTGAATATTTTTCGTCGGATTCATCCATACATAGGACTCAGATTGATTGTGTGAAGCTGCGGTTGGTTTACGTATGAAAATGAACATTCTCAACTGTTTCCAGTGTATCTAAAACCATGTTGGTTTTGAAGAAAAGGGGGCCATTGTTTCACGCCAGATATGCTGTTAAAGCGCTGTCTTTTAACAGTGGGATATCTCTATACTTCTAAAGTCCCTGCTTTTATGCATAGCATTACAGTTGTAGCTAACAAAGCGAACACAGCAAACACACAAACCGAAATTTTAATATGTATTTAACATCAAACAATTATTATTCCTACGGTGACCATATTTCCGAAGTGTAAAGGACAAACTTTTTTTTTATCAAATTCAACTTAATACAAAAAAATTACACATTTCACGGTACACACGAGGGATATTATTTATATTTCGGGATCTGGCAACACTAATGTCAATAGCTAAAATCTGGCAACACCATAATAAAGTTTGACATTTTTCAGCAGAAGTGTGCTCACAACGTTTTGATGTATAAGTGCTACTTGTTTCGTTTAGAGGGAGTTAAAAAAGTCAATTTGGCCAAAAATGGAAATTTCAAGAGAAGGTTTTCATTGGATAATTTTTCACAACTTTCGACTGAACTCAGTTCTTTATATTTGAACTTTTGCATAAGCATAAAGCTTAAAGCGAAATACAGAAAAGTACCAATTACTACGAAAAGAGATAATTTACCTAAGCCATAAATGTACTGAGGAAGGCGCATTACCAGATCCTGCTAAGTGGAATGTGTTAAGAATATACCTGTTTTTAGGTTTAGTAAATTATTACCGATTATTGGGTGCCGTAGCTCAGTGGTTAGTGTGTTGGCCTTCTGATCTGTAGGTCGTGGTTCAATCCTCGGCTGATGCATAACAAATTTAATATCGATAAGGTTGTTCTTTCGAACGGTACCCTGTCGGCAAGCAATTGGCAATTCTTCCGACAGTAACAACTTGCCATGAAAAAGCTTCTAAAAAGAACCCTGTGACAAAGCTCAGAAAAAGTGATGTCACAAGTGTTCTGCCGTTCGGAACCGGCTAAAATAAGTAGGTCCCTTCTAATACTGTCCAAATTTAAGACGCACAACAGTAATGGAAGAGAAGCTCGGCCAATGAGCCCTTTGGGGCTTTAAGTGCCACATATTTATTTATTTATTTTATTGGGTGCCGTAGCTCAGTGGTTAGTGTGTTCGCCTTCTGATCTGTAGGTCGTGGTTCAATCCTCGGCTGATGCATAACAAATTTAATATCGATAAGTTAAGGTTTTTTTTTCGAATGGTACCCACCTGTCGACAAGAGAAGAGAAGCTCGGCCAATGAGCCCTTTGGGGCTTTAAGTGCCACATATTTATTTTTTTTTTTTAATTATTACCGAAAATTTATTGAGAATATGGCTGGTATGGCACTGCCAATCAACAAACTACTCAGAAAATACGCAAAATTTGAATGGATAGAAAAATGTCAGAAATCTTTTCAAAATTTAAAGCAACAATTAGCTATCCGCAAATAAGATTAGATTAGATACCTAGATTTTTCTAAACTTTTTTGTTACCAATAAATGCCAGCAGCATGGCTTTAGGTGCAATTCTATCGCAAGGTGAATTTGGAAAAGATAGACGAATAGCCTTTGCAAGCAGGGCGCTCAATGATACTGAGGTAGGTCTTCCACCATTAAACAGGAATTCCTGGTTATTGTATGAGCTGTGAAGAATTAACGAGCTTATTTACTCTGTAGACCATCCAAAATCTACACTGACAACAGCCACTACGAGGAATTGTAAACCTAAATGACTAGACATCACGTTTGGCACGTTTGTCACGTTTCCAACATAAGCTATCTGAATTTGATTTTAAAATCATTTATAAACGAGGCAAAAGAAATGATGATGCGCTCAGCAAAGTTCCACACCCGAATAACGAATTAATAATGGTGGTGATTCGTTCTATGACGAGGGGAAATGTCAAAGAAACTGAAATTCGAGAAGAACTTGAGGAATGTTCTGATGGTGAGTGAGAATAATATAAAAACTAAGAAAATAAGAATACGGAATTATTCACTAATGAAAAGGACATAATGACGGATCTTCTACGGTTCACAATTAGGAAGACATAAGGGTGCACTGAAAACTTATTTCAGGATTAGAAGGCAATATAGATGTCAAAATAGGTTATGATAAAAGTTGTAAAAAATGCCAAATTAACAAAAGTTCAAGGTTTACCAATATGTCAATGATATTGACCGACACACCTTCAAGACCATTCGAAAAGGTATATATGAACATGGTTGCAATTCTCTCAGAAACCACATCGGGAAATAAGTACATTCTTACTATCAAAGAAGATTTATCAAAATTGTTCATTGGTGTAGCCATTCCAGATGCAGAATCTAGCACGGTAGCAAAAGTTTTCTACAATGAGGTCATTACACTCTACAAAATACTAATAATTTTAGTCACATAATGCTACAAATTTTACAATAAAAATGTTCTCAGATACATGCAAGAAGCTAGATGTCAAAAAATTATATATAGCTCAATGTCACCCACAAGCAAACGGTTCTCTAGAAAAAAGTCACAGACCCTAAACAGAATATCTCAGGATCTTCGTTAAGGAAAATGGCTCAAATTGGGACCAAAGGTTAGATCCAGCAATGCAGAAGCATGGCCTCAAACACTTGTGTTATGTAGAGGGTTTTTATTCTAAACCTCATTTAAATTCAAAGCAGGCTGATTGCCTCACGCATCCCTTTCTGCTATACGCAGCCGATTGGCCGC